>WNWK01001724.1:20000-137500 GCA_009830355.1 Cherax destructor
AGTGAAACAATATCTGGCCATAAGAATGAGCGTAGTATGTCACTTTCAGGTTCACTGCCACAGTATATCACTGCCCATCTGTTGGTTAAACTGCTCACTGTTACACTGCTACTGACTCAGTGCTTACTGCTGTCTACTCGGCATCTGGGGAGAATTTATTTCTCATACTTGCTTGCTATATAAACGATTGGTTAGACCGAATACAAGACAGAACATATACACAGTAAGGTGTGTGTCTCTCAGTGTATCTACACTGAGAGTTACACTGTGACGTGTATCTTTCACGGGTGAGGTGTGTATACACTGAGAGTTTAATGTCAGTATTTTAGTTAGTAAAGTATTCTTGACCGGTGGTTTACATGCAACATGCAGCCTTAATGGCTCTAGTGTAGTAGATAGGCTTTAAACCTCGTTAATCAAGCAACCAGAGTAAACGTTTACCTGTTGACAAGTGTATATACACTGAGAATTGTGTATCGGTGTTCAAGGGAATTGAAGACAATATAAACTCCTTCAAGACGGAACACAGTATTCAGCGGCACTTAGCGGCACTCAGTGGCACTCATCGGCAGGCGGCAGAGGCACTAAACTCTTCTTGATTTCTCAGCAGTGTTGACATTTTCCCTTGAAGTTAGGTTCACCATACTTGTGTGTTGGTATTGTACAGCCATCTTCCATTACTCTAGTGCTGGTTCATGGTGTCGTAGATCCCTCCTTCAGTCCTTCCCTCCCTTCCTTCCTCAGTCCCTCCATTCTTCAGTCCCTCCCTCCTCCAGTCCCTACCCCAGTTCCCCCTTCTTCAGTCCCTCCCGCAGTCCCTACCTCAGCATGGTCACCTCTCGTAGCAACGTAAACAAAGCCACATTTCTCTGGTGTTGGTCCAGGGACCCGCCAGACCGTTCTGGTCTTTGTACAGACCTCACTCACTGCCACAATTTCCTGAGAGTTGTGTGAGTGTTGCCGTCATGCGACTCAGATATACACAGCTCACAACGGCAAGAAGCAAGGTCGAATCCCGGGCAGGGTGAGAATTGGGGGCAAGCCTCCTAACATCTGCTACTCCTTCTACCTAGCAGTAAGTAGGTACCTGGGTTTTAGTCGACTGTTGTGGGTGGCATCCTGGGGAAAAGGACCTAAGGACCACATTGGAAATAACCCACACTGACTGGGTTGCTTGGGTTTTCTGGGTTATCTTGGTTTATTAACACTCCTGGGTTACTGATAAGAATATATCTGTTGTTTGCTGTTGTTGTTGTTATTTTTCTTCCCTTACTGCTGCCTTCACTTAGTGAGGCAGTGTGAGGTGGCTTGCTGTGAAGGATGGCAGCAGTACCAGTGTCAACACTAATGGCTTACTGTGAAGGAAGGCAGCAGTACCACTGACAACACTAACTTCTCAGGCAGTGTGAGGTGGCTTCCTGTGAAGGAAGGCAGCAGTACCACTGACAACACTAACTTCTCAGGCAATGTGAGGTGGCTTCCTGTGAAGGAAGGCAGCAGTACCACTGACAACACTAACTTCTCAGGCAGTGTGAGGTGGCTTCCTGTGAAGGAAGGCAGCAGTACCAGTGGCAACACTAACTTCTCAGGCAGTGTGAGGTGGCTTCCTGTGAAGGATGGCAGCAGTACCACTGACAACACTAACTTCTCAGGCAATGTGAGGTGGCTTCCTGTGAAGGATGGCAGCAGTACCAGTGACAACACTAACTTCTCAGGCAGTGTGAGGTGGCTTCCTGTGAAGGATGGCAGCAGTACCACTGACAACACTAACTTCTCAGGCAGTGTGAGGTGGCTTGCTGTGAAGGATGGCAGCAGTACCACTGACAACACTAACTTCTCAGGCAATGTGAGGTGGCTTGCTGTGAAGGAAGGCAGCGGTACCAGTGACAACACTAACTTCTCAGGCAGTGTGAGGTGGCTTGCTGTGAAGGAAGGCAGCAGTACCAGTGACAACACTAACTTCTCAGGCAGTGTGAGGTGGCTTGCTGTGAAGGATGGCAGCAGTACCAGTGACAACACTAACTTCTCAGGCAGTGTGAGGTGGCTTGCTGTGAAGGAAGGCAGCAGTACCAGTGACAACACTAACTTCTCAGGCAGTGTGAGGTGGCTTGCTGTGAAGGATGGCAGCAGTACCAGTGACAACACTAACTTCTCAGGCAGTGTGAGGTGGCTTGCTGTGAAGGATGGCAGCGGTACCAGTGACAACACTAACTTCTCAGGCAGTGTGAGGTGGCTTACTGTGAAGGATGGCAGCAGTACCACTGACAACACTAACTTCTCAGGCAGTGTGAGGTGGCTTGCTGTGAAGGATGGCAGCGGTACCACTGACAACACTAACTTCTCAGGCAGTGTGAGGTGGCTTGCTGTGAAGGAAGGCAGCGGTACCAGTGACAACACTAACTTCTCAGGCAGTGTGAGGTGGCTTGCTGTGAAGGATGGCAGCAGTACCAGTGACAACACTAACTTCTCAGGCAGTGTGAGGTGGCTTGCTGGATTGATCTAGTGTGGTTATTGGAACAGCCAGTTGGACAGAGAGCCACCAAGAGTTCTGTGCTCTCTTGCCAGTCTTCCTCTCTGAGGAAGACTGACTCTTGCTCGTCCTCCATCATCAAGAAAATTTCATGACAGAATTTCCCGACCTTTTTTGATGACACAAGAACTATATAGAGACGAAATATCGACATTTTTTTTCCATTGAGGTTATGGAAAAGAATGTGAACAACCCGCCTGACAACCAGGCTGACAACCAGGCTGACAGCCTGGTTGTCAGCCTGGCTGACAGCCTGGCTGACAACCAGGCTGACAACCAGGCTGACAACCAGGCTGGCAACCAGGCTGGCAGCCAGGCTGACAACCAGGCTGGCAACCAGGCTGGCAACCAGGCTGACAACCAGGCTGGCAACCAGGCTGGCAACCAGGCTGACAACCAGGCTGACAACCAGGCTGACAACCAGGCTGACAACCAGGCTGGCAACCAGGCTGACAACCAGGCTGGCAACCAGGCTGGCAACCAGGCTGGCAACCAGGCTGACAACCAGGCTGGCAACCAGGCTGGCAACCAGGCTGACAACCAGGGTGGCAACCAGGCTGGCAACCAGGCTGGCAGCCAGGCTGACAACCAGGCTGGCAACCAGGCTGGCAACCAGGCTGGCAACCAGGCTGGCAACCAGGCTGACAACCAGGCTGACAACCAGGCTGGCAACCAGGCTGACACCCAGGCTGACAATCAGGCTGGCAGCCAGGCTGACAACCAGGCTGGCAACCAGGCTGGCAACCAGGCTGGCAACCAGGCTGGCAACCAGGCTGGTAACCAGGCTGACAACCAGGGTGGCAACCAGGCTGGCAACCAGGATGGCAACCAGGCTGGCAACCAGGATGGCAACCAGGCTGGCAACCAGGCTGGCAACCAGGCTGACAATCAGGCTGTCAACCAGGCTGACAACCAGGCTGACAACCAGGCTGGCAACCAGGCTGGCAACCAGGCTGACAACCAGGCTGGCAACCAGGCTGGCAACCAGGCTGGCAACCAGGCTGACACCCAGGCTGACAATCAGGCTGACAACCAGGCTGGCAACCAGGATGACAACCAGGCTGGCAACCAGGCTGACAACCAGGATGACAATCAGGCTGTCAACCAGGCTGACAACCAGGCTGACAACCAGGCTGGCAACCAGGCTGACAATCAGGCTGACAGCCAGGCTGACAACCAGGCTGACAGCCAGGCTGACACCCAGGCTGACAATCAGGCTGACAACCAGGCTGGCAACCAGGCTGACAATCAGGCTGTCAACCATACAACCAGGCTGACAATCAGGCTGACAGCCAGGCTGACAACCAGGCTGACAATCATGCTGTCAACCATACAACCAGGCTGACAACCAGTGACAACCAATGTGACAACCAGTGTGACAACCAGTGTGACAACCAGTGTGACAACCAGTGTGACAACCAGTGTGACAACCAGTGTGACAACCAGTGTGACAGCCAGTGTGACAACCAGTGTGACAACCAGTGTGACAACCAGTGTGACAACCAGTGTGACAACCAGTGTGACAACCAGTGTGACAACCAGTGTGACAGCCAGTGTGACAACCAGTGTGACAACCAGTGTGACAACCAGTGTGACAACCAGTGTGACAACCAGTGTGACAACCAGTGACAACCAATGTGACAACCAGTGACAACCAGTGTGACAACCAGTGTGACAACCAGTGTGACAACCAGTGTGACAGCCAGTGTGACAACCACGAGGTTATTACATAAGACTGATGTTCAATACTGAGAGACAGAGGGCGAGTGAGAGAAACACATTGACCATCACTCAGTCAATCACTTTATAGCCAGCAGTGTACTGATAGACAGTGTGCTGATAGACATTATCCACATCCTTCCCTCTTTCCATCCATCATTTATACGCACTCTTGGTCATCCTGTTCTGCTCCAACATCTCTAAATGCCCACACCACCTCAGCATACCCTCCACAGGACCATGAATTATGACTCTAGTAGCCACACACAATGTTAGAAGTGTATGTGTGTGTACTCACCTAATTGTGGTTGCATGGGTCGAGTCACAGCTCCTGGCCCCGCCTCTTCACTGGTCGTTATTAGGTCACTTATTCCCTACACCGTGAAGTTTATCATACCTCTTCTTAAAACTATGTATGGATCCTGCCTCCACAACCTCACTCTCCAGACTATTCCACTTCCTGACAACTCTGTGACTGTGTGTGTGTGTGTGTGTTTGTGTGTGTGTGTGTTTGTGTGTGTGTGTGTGTGTGTGTATGTGTGTGTGTGTGTGTGTGTGTATGTGTGTGTGACTGTGTGTATGTGTGTGTGTGTGTGTGTTTGTGTGTGTGTGTGTGTGTGTGTGTATGTGTGTGTGACTGTGTGTGTGTGTGTGTGTGTTTGTGTGTGTGTGTGTGTGTGTGTATGTGTGTGTGACTGTGTGTATGTGTGTACTCACCTAGTTGTACTCACCTAGTTGTGGTTGCAGGGGTCGAGTCATAGCTCCTGGCCCCGCCTCTTCACTGGCCGCTACTGGGTCACTCTCCCTGCGCCATGAGCTTTATCATACCTCTGCTTAAAGCTATGTATAGAGCCTGCCTCCACTACATCGCTTCCTAAACTATTCCACTTCCCGACAACTCTGTGACTGAAGAAATACTTCCTAACATCTCTGTGATTCATCTGAGTCTTCAACTTCCATCTGTGTCCCCTTGTTGTTGTGTCCCATCTCTGGAACATTCTGTCTCTGTCCACTTTGTCAATTCCTCTCAGTATCTTATATGTTGTTATCATGTCTCCCCTATCTCTCCTGTCCTCCAGTGTCGTCAGGTCGATTTCCCTTAACCTCCCTCGTAGGACATACCCTTAGCTCCGGGACTAGTCTTGTTGCAAACCTTTGCACTTTCTCGAGCTTCTTCACATGCTTGGCTAGGTGTGGGTTCCAAACTGGTGCTGCATACTCCAATATGGGCCTAACGTACACAGTGTACAGGGTCCTGAACGATTCTTTATTAAGATGTCGGAATGCTGTTCTTAGGTTTGCTAGGCGCCCATATGCTGCACCAGTTATTTGGTTGATGTGCGCCTCAGGAGATGTGTCTGGTGTTATACTCACCCCAAGATCTTTTCCTTGATTGAGGTTTGCAGTCTCTGGCCCCCTAGGCTGTACTCCGTCTGCGGTCTTCTTTGCCCTTCCCCAATCTTCATGACTTTGCACTTTGTGGGGTTGAACTCCAGGAGCCAGTTGCTGGACCAGGCTTGCAGGCTGTCCAGATCCCTTTGTAGTTCTGCCTGGTCCTCGTCCGATTGAATTCTTCTCATCAACTTCACATCATCTGCAAACAGGGACACTTCGGAGTCTATTCCTTCCGTCATGTCGTTCACAAATACCAGAAACAGCACTGGTCCCAGGACTGACCCCTGTGGAACCCCGCTCGTCACCGGCGCCCACTCTGACACCTCGCCACGTACCATGACTCGCTGCTGTCTCCTGACAGGTATTCCCTGATCCAATGTAGTGCCTTCCCTGTTACCCCTGCCTGGTCCTCCAGCTTCTGCACTAATCTCTTGTGTGGAACTGTGTCAAACGCCTTCTTACAATCCAAGAATATGCAATCTACCCACCCCTCTCTCTTGCCTTATCGCTGTCACCCTGTCGTAGAACTCCAGTAGGTTTGTGACACAGGATTTCCCGTCCCTGAAACCGTGTTGGCCGTCGTTGATAAGCTCATTCCTTTCTAGGTGCTCAACCACCTTCTCCTGACTATCTTCTCCATGACCTTGCATACAATACATGTCAGTGACACTGGTCTGTAGTTTAGTGCTACGTTCCTGTCTCCTTTTTAAAAATTGGAACTACATTTGCTGTCTTCCAAACCTCAGGTAGTTGCCCTGTTTCGATAGATGTGTTGAAGATCGTTGTTAGGGGTACACATAGCTCCTCTGCTCCCTCTCTCAGGACCCATGGAGAGATGTTATCTGGCCCCATCGCCTTTGAAGTATCTAGCTCGCTTAGTAGCCTCTTCACTTCCTCCTCATTTGTGTGTATTGTGTCCAGCACTTGATGGTGTACCCTACCTCTCCTCCTTTCTGGAGGCCCTTCTATCTCCTCTGTGAACACCTCTTTGAATCTCATGTTGAGCTCCTCACACACTTCCCGGTCATTTCTTGTGACCTCCCCTCCTACCTTCCTCAGCCTGATCACCTGGTCCTTGACTGTTGTTCTCCTCCTGATGTGGCTGTACAGCAGCTTTGGGTCAGATTTGGCTTTTGCTGCTATGTCATTCTCGTACTGTCTTTGGGCCTCCCTTCTGATCTGTGCATATTCATTTCTGGCTCTACGACTGCTCTCCTTATTCTCCGGGGTTCTTTGCCTTCTGTACCTCTTCCATTCCCTTGCACACTTGGTTTTGGCTTCCCTGCACCTTTGGGTGAACCATGGGCTCATCCTGTCTTTTCGCTTCTCCTGTTACCCTTGGGTATAAACCTCTCCTCAGCTTCCTTGCAAATTGTTGTCATATATTCCATCATCTCGTCTACTGACTTCCCTGCCATCTCTCTGTCCCACTGAACTCTGTGCAGGAAGTTCCTCATGCCCACATAGTCACCTTTCTTGTAGTTTGGCTTCATTTGTGCAGCCCTTCCTGCTTCCCCCTACACTTGTAACTCTACTATGTATTCGAAACTTAGAACCATATGATCACTGGCCCCAAGGGGGCTTTCATGTGTGTTGTCCTCAATATCTGCACTACTCAGTGTGTGTGTGTGTGTGTGTGTGTGTGTGTGTCCTCCAACACTACATATTATAAAACTTCTCATATTAAGTCATAAACCTTCACAAACACCAGTGTTTGTTCTAAGCTCTATAATGTTTCTCAGTGTTCACTCAGCTCTCTCACTCAGTCTCAGCTCTCTCACTCAGTCTCAGCTCTCACTCAGTCTCAGCTCTCTCACTCAGTCTCAGCTCTCACTCAGTCTCAGCTCTCTCACTCAGTCTCAGCTCTCTCACTCAGTCTCAGCTCTCTCACTCAGTCTCAGCTCTCTCACTCAGTCTCAGCTCTCACTCAGTCTCAGCTCTCTCACTCAGTCTCAGCTCTCTCACTCAGTCTCAGCTCTCTCACTCAGTCTCAGCTCTCTCACTCAGTCTCAGCTCTCACTCAGTCTCAGCTCTCACTCAGCCTCAGCTCTCTCACTCAGTCTCAGCTCTCTCACTCAGTCTCAGCTCTCACTCAGTCTCAGCTCTCACTCAGTCTCAGCTCTCACTCAGACTCAGCTCTCTCACTCAGTCTCAGCTCTCTCACTCAGTCTCAGCTCTCACTCAGCCTCAGCTCTCTCACTCAGTCTCAGCTCTCACTCAGTCTCAGCTCTCTCACTCAGTCTCAGCTCTCTCACTCAGTCTCAGCTCTCTCACTCAGTCTCAGCTCTCTCACTCAGTCTCAGCTCTCACTCAGTCTCAGCTCTCTCACTCAGTCTCAGCTCTCACTCAGTCTCAGCTCACACTCAGTCTCAGCTCTCACTCAGTCTCAGCTCACACTCAGTCTCAGCTCTCTCACTCAGTCTCAGCTCTCACTCAGTCTCAGCTCTCACTCAGTCTCAGCTCTCTCACTCAGTCTCAGCTCTCACTCAGTCTCAGCTCTCACTCAGTCTCAGCTCTCTCTCAGCTCAGCTCACTCAGTCTCAGTCTCACCAGTCTCAGCTCTCACTCAGTCCCCAGTCTCTCACTCAGTCTCAGCTCTCACTCAGTCTCAGCTCTCACTCAGTCTCAGCTCTCACTCAGTCTCAGCTCTCACTCAGTCTCAGCTCTCACTCAGTCTCAGCTCTCACTCAGTCTCAGCTCTCACTCAGTCTCAGCTCTCACTCAGTCCTCAGCTTCTCACTCAGCCTCAGCTCTCTACTCAGCCTCAGCTCATTCACTCAGTCTCAGCTCTCACTCAGTCTCAGCTCTCACTCAGTCTCAGCTCTCACTCAGTCTCAGCTCTCAGTCAGTCTCAGCTCTCAGTCAGTCTCAGCTCTCTCTCAGTCAGCCTCAGCTCTCTCACTCAGCCTCAGCTCTCACTCAGTCTCAGCTCATTCACTCAGTCTCAGCTCTCACTCAGTCTCAGCTCTCACTCAGTCTCAGTTTACTCAGTCTCAGCTCTCAGTCAGTCTCAGCTCTCAGTCAGTCTCAGCTCTCATCAGTTCTCAGCTCTCACTCAGCCTCAGCTCTCACTCAGTCTCAGCTCTCACTCAGTCTCAGCTCTCACAGAATTTGTTCATTCTTGGAATTAGTCACCAACTGTTCGTTATTTATTCCTGTAATTTATTCATTGTTGTTTGTTTTTATCCATGACGTCATGAACAACACTATCATGGTTGTACATGAACAACACTATCATGGTTGTACATGAACAACACTATCATGGTTGTACATGAACAACACTATCATGGTTGTACAGGAACAACACTATCATGGTTATACATGAACAACACTATCATGGTTGTACATGAACAACACTATCATGGTTGTGCATGAACAACACTATCATGGTTGTACATGAACAACACTATCATGGTTGTACATGAACAACACTATCATGGTTGTACATTAACAACACTATCATGGTTGTACAGGAACAACACTATCATGGTTGTACATGAACAACACTATCATGGTTGTACATGAACAACACTATCATGGTTGTACATGAACAACACTATCATGGTTGTACATGAACAACACTATCATGGTTGTACATGAACAACACTATCATGGTTGTACATGAACAACACTATCATGGTTGTACATGAACAACACTATCATGGTTGTACAGGAACAACACTATCATGGTTGTACATGAACAACACTATCATGGTTGTACATGAACAACACTATCATGGTTGTACAGGAACAACACTATCATGGTTGTACATGAACAACACTATCATGGTTGTACAGGAACAACACTATCATGGTTGTACATGAACAACACTATCATGGTTGTACAGGAACAACACTATCATGGTTGTACATGAACAACACTATCATGGTTGTACATGAACAACACTATCATGGTTGTACATGAACAGCACTATCATGGTTGTACATGACATGGTTGTACATGAACAACACTATCATGGTTGTACAGGAACAACACTATCATGGTTGTACATGAACAACACTATCATGGTTGTACATGAACAACACTATCATTGTTGTACATGAACAACACTATCATGGTTGTACATGGACAACACTATCATGGTTGTACATGGACAACACTATCATGGTTGTACATGAACAACACTATCATGGTTGTACATGAACAACAACTATCATGGTTGTACATGAACAACACTATCATGGTTGTACATGAACAACACTATCATGGTTGTACATGAACAACACTATCATGGTTGTACATGAACAACACTATCATGGTTGTACATGAACAACACTATCATGGTTGTACATGAACAACACTATCATGGTTGTACAGGAACAACACTATCATAGTTGTACATGAACAACACTATCATGGTTGTACAGGAACAACACTATCATGGTTGTACATGAACAACACTATCATGGTTGTACATGAACAACACTATCATGGTTGTACATGAACAACACTATCATGGTTGTACAGGAACAACACTATCATGGTTGTACATGAACAACACTATCATGGTTGTACAGGAACAACACTATCATGGTTGTACATGAACAACACTATCATGGTTGTACAGGAACAACACTATCATGGTTGTACATGAACAACACTATCATGGTTGTACAGGAACAACACTATCATGGTTGTACATGAACAACACTATCATGGTTGTACAGAACAACACTATCATGGTTGTACATGAACAACACTATCATGGTTGTACAGGAACAACACTATCATGGTTGTACATGAACAACACTATCATGGTTGTACAGGAACAACACTATCATGGTTGTACATGAACAACACTATCATGGTTGTACATGAACAACACTATCATGGTTGTACATGAACAACACTATCATGGTTGTACAGGAACAACACTATCATGGTTGTACATGAAAAACACTATCATTGTTGTACATGAACAACTCTATCATAGTTGTACAGGAACAACACTATCATGGTTGTACATGAACAACACTATCATGGTTGTACAGGAACAACACTATCATGGTTGTACATGAACAACACTATCATGGTTGTACAGGAACAACACTATCATGGTTGTACATGAACAACACTATCATGGTGTACAGGAACAACACTATCATGGTTGTACATGAACAACACTATCATGGTTGTACAGGAACAACACTATCATGGTTGTACATGAACAACACTATCATGGTTGTACATGAACAACACTATCATGGTTGTACATGAACAACACTATCATGGTTGTACAGGAACAACACTATCATGGTTGTACATGAACAACACTATCATGGTTGTACAGGAACAACACTATCATGGTTGTACATGAACAACACTATCATGGTTGTACATGAACAACACTATCATGGTTGTACATGAACAACACTATCATGGTTGTACAGGAACAACACTATCATGGTTGTACATGAACAACACTATCATGGTTGTACAGGAACAACACTATCATGGTTGTACATGAACAACACTATCATGGTTGTACAGGAGCAACACTATCATGGTTGTACATGAACATTACACAGTCATGGTTGTACAGGAACAACACTATCATGGTTGTACATGAACATTACACAGTCATGGTTGTACAGGAACAACACTATCATGGTTGTACATGAACATTACACAGTCATGGTTGTACAGGAACAACACTATCATGGTTGTACATGAACATTACACAGTCATGGTTGTACAGGAACAACACTATCATGGTTGTACATGAACATTACACAGTAAGAATTAATGTTTTCATCATGACCTAAACATCTGGACATAAAAGACAGTTTAGGGCATCACATGGTATTGTCAGGTTAATAACTGTGAAAGTTACCCACTCTAATAACATTACTTTTTATCTAGTGGAGGGAAGGGAGGGAAGGAGGGAGGGTAGGGAGGCAGGGAGAGAAGGAGGGAGGGTAGGGAGGCAGGAGAGAAGGAGAGAAGTAGGGAGGGTAGGGAGGCAGGAGAGAAGGAGAGAAGTAGGGAGGGTAGGGAGGCATGAACGATAGGGATAACATGAACGTAGATAAGCATGTCTACGGAGCAACTTGCAATGTCAACACAGACTGGCTGTTGTTTTTGTAGCCAGACTTAGACTTGGTAACAAGTATTGTTTCTGACAGTCTGGTATAAACACAGACTGTTGTTGTTGTAGCCAGACTTAAGCTTGGTAACAAGTATTGTTTCTGACAGTCTGGTATAAACACAGACTGTTGTTGTTGTAGCCAGACTTAAGCTTGGTAACAAGTATTGTTTCTGACAGTCTGGTAAACACACAGACTGTTGTTGTTGTAGCCAGACTTAGGCTTGGTAACAAGTATTGTTTCTGACAGTCTGGATACACACAGACTGTTGTTGTTTAGCCAGACTTGGCTGGTAACAAGTATTGTTCTGACAGTCTGGTAACACACAGACTGTTGTTGTTGTAGCAGACTTGGTTGGGACAAGTATTGTTTCTGACAGTCTGGTATACACACAGACTGTTGTTGTTGTAGCCAGACTTAGGCTTGGTAACAAGTATTGTTTCTGACAGTCTGGTATACACACAGACTGTTGTTGTTGTAGCCAGACTTAGGCTTGGTAACAAGTATTGTTTCTGACAGTCTGGTATAAACACAGACTGTTGTTGTTGTAGCCAGACTTAGGCTTGGTAACAAGTATTGTTTCTGACAGTCTGGTATACACAGACTTTTGTTAGCCAGACTTAGCTTGGGAACAAGTATTGTTTCTGACAGTCTGGATAACACAGACTGTTGTTGTAGCAGACTTAGGCTTGTAACAAGTATTGTTTCTGACAGTCTGGTATACACACAGACTGTTGTTGTTGTAGAGCCTAGTTGAACAAGTTTTGAAGTCTGGTATACACAGACTGTTATTGTCTTGCTGACAGTCTGATGGTATACAACAGACTGTTGTTGTTGTAGCCAGACTTAGGCTTGGTAACAAGTATTGTTTCTGACAGTCTGGTATAAACACAGACTGTTGTTGTTGTAGCCAGACTTAGGCTTGGTAACAAGTATTGCTTCTGACAGTCTGGTATACACACAGACTGTTATTGTTGTAGCCAGACTTAGGCTTGGTAACAAGTATTGTTTCTGACAGTCTGGTATACACAGACTGTTTTGTTTGAGCTTAGTTGTAACATATTCTGACAGTCTGTTACAAAGACGTTTTAGACTTAGCTTGGTCAATTTTTCTGACAGTCTGGTATACACACAGACTGTTGTTGTTTAGCCAGACTTAGGCTTGGTAACAAGTATTGTTCTGACAGTCTGGTATACACACAGACTGTTGTTGTGCTGACTAGCGGTACAGATTGCTTGACAGTCTGTTACACGTGAGTAGGGTAACAAGTATTGCTTTCTGACAGTCTGGTATACACACAGACTGTTGTTGTTTAGCCAGACTTAGGCTTGGTAACAAGTATTGCTTCTGACAGTCTGGTATACACACAGACTGTTGTTGTTGTAGCCAGACTTAGGCTTGGTCAAGTATTGCTTCTGACAGTCTGTATACACACAGACTGTTTTGTTGTAGCCAGACTTAGGCTTGGTAACAAGTATTGTTCTGACAGTCTGGTATAACACAGACTTGACTGCTGTGAGACTTAGACAGGGGTAACAAGATTGCTTGACAGTCTGGTATAACACCTTTAGGAGACTAGCATCACGTAGCCTGTCTGGAACACAACTGACGAGATTGACCAGAGGAGGAACACAGTGCTGCTTATACTCTAGGATGACACTGATGTCTAAAAACGAACATTAAGGAAAAACGGGGCACTAGGGTACCATCAAATCACGGGGTCACCATCAGGACACACGGGGTCCATCAAGGGCTCACGCGGTCACCATCAAGACACACGGGTCACATCAGGACACAGGGGTCACATCAGGACACACGGGTCACCATCCCCGGGACACACACGGATCACCATCAGGACACACGGAGGTCACCATCAGGACACAGGGTCACCATCATCAGGACACACATGGTCACCATCAGGACACACAGGGTCACCATCAAGACACATAGGGTCACCATCAGGACACAAGGGGTCACCATCAGGACACACAGGGTCACCATCAGGACACACGGGATCACCACCAGGACACACGGGGTCACCATCAAGACACACGGGGTCACCATCAGGACACACAGGGTCACCATCAGGACACACGGGGTCACCATCAGGACACACGGGGTTACCATCAGGACACACGGGGTCAATACAGAAGACTCTCAAGAATTTTCCAATCAAGAAGGTGAAAATTTCTGACCAGTGGACAACCCTCCCTCCCTCCCACCTTTTTCCCTCCCTCCCTCCACCTTTTTCCCTCCCTCCCACCTTTTTCCCTCCCTCCCACCTTTTCCCTCCCTCCCACCTTTTCCCTCCCTCCACCTTTTCCCTCCCTCCGTCCTTTCCCTCCTTCCCACCCTCCCTCCTTAACTCCTTCCATCTCTCCCTCCCTCCTTTCCTTCCTTCCCTCCCTCCTTCCCTCCTTCCCTCCCTCCTTCCATCTCTCCCTCCCTCCTTCCTTCCCTCCCTCCCTCCTTCCCTACCTCCTCCCTCCCTCCCTCCTTCCTTCCCCCTCCTTCCATCCATCTATCTCTAAATATCATTTTTCTTATGAACTTCGAAATAAAAATTTCTCTATCCTCGCTTTTTCCATTGTTGATGAGTCTATTATTCTCTCTCTCACTCTCTCACTCACTCTCTCACTCACTCACTCTCTCACTCACTCCTATCACTCTCCTCCACTCCTCTCACTCCACTCTCTCACTCACACTCTCTCACTCACTCTCTCACTCACTCTCTCACTCACTCACTCACTCTCCACTCACTCCTCCTCCACTCACTCACTCTCTCACTCCACTCTCTCACTCACTCACTCCTCTCTCACTCCACTCTCTCACTCACTCCTCTCTCCACTCACTCCACTCACTCACTCACTCATTCACTCACTCCTCACCCACTCACTCTCACTCACTCCTCACTCCTCTCTCACTCACTCTCTCTCACTCCTCACTCACTCCTCCACTCCCCTCACCCTCACTCCTCTCCTCCCTCACTCCTCCTACCTCACTCCACCACTCTCTCTCACTCACTCTCTCCTCCCTCTCATTCACTCTCTCACTCCTCTCTCACTCACTCTCTCACTCCTCTCTCACTCCTCCTCCTCAATCTCTCTCACTCCTCACTCATTCCTCACTCTCTCACTCTCTCACTCTCTCACTCACTCACTTACTCACTCCTCACTCTCTCACTCACTCTCTCACTCACTCCCTCTCACTCCTCTCTCACTCACTCCTCTCTCACTCCTCCTCACTCTCTCACTCTCTCCTCTCTCCCTCACTCATTCTCACTCTCTCACTCTTTCCTCCTCACTCTCACTCCTCCTCTCTCACTCTCTCCTCTCTCACTCACTCCACTCACTCCTCACTCTCTCACTCTCTCACTTCCTCACTCTCTCACTCCTCCTCCTCTCTCCTCTCCTCACTCCCTCCTCCTCTCTCACTCCACTCCTCACTCTCTCACTCCTCACTCTCTCACTCCTCTCTCTCACTCTCACTCACTCTCTCCTCCTCCTCTCTCCTCACTCCTCCTCCTCCTCACTCTTTCACTCTCACTCACTCCTCCTCCTCTCTCACTCTCTCACTCTCTCACTCTCTCACTCCTCCTCTCTCACTCCTCCTCTCTCACTCTCTCACTCTCTCCTCCTCAGTCACTCTCTCACTCACTCTCTTACTCACTCTCTCACTCCTCACTCTCTCACTCTCTCACTCTCTCACTCTCCCTCCTCACTCTCCACTCTCTCACTCTCCCACTCTCTCACAAAAATAACAATAACATCAACGAGAACAACGACATCAACAACATGGAAGAGAAGAGGAAGAGAGGAGGAGAGGGAGGGGAGGAGGAGGAGAGGGGAGGAGGAGAGGAGGAGGAAGGGGAGGAGGAGGAAGGGAGGAGAGGAGGAGGGGGAGGAGAGGAGAGGGGAGAGGAGGAGGAGAGGGAGGAGGAGGAGGAGAGGAGGAGAGAGGAGGAGGAGGGGAGGAGAGGAGAGGAGGAGAGAGGAGAGAGGAGGAGGAGGAGGAGGAGGAGAGGAGGAGGAGAGGAGAGGGAGATGGAGAGAGGAAGAGAGGGAGGAGGAGAAGGAGGAAGCAAGAAGACAAGAGGAAATAATAAAGAAACCTGAATAAAGGAGATAAGAAGAAAAAAAATTGTGAAGAGGACAGAGAAAATACATTAAATTATGTTGAGTGGAATGAAGAAGAGGGAGAGTGAGTGAGGGGAGTGGAGAGGAGTGAGTGGGGGGAAGTGAGTGGAGGGGATGAGGTGAGTGGGAGAGTGAGGGAGGGTGAGTGGAGGAGATGAGTGGGGGAAGAGGGAAATGAGTGAGGAGAAAGTAGAGTGGAAGGTGAAGTGGGAGAGTGGAGTGAGTGGAGAGTGATGAGGAGAGTGAATGGAAGAGTAGTGGAGAGAGTGAAGGAAGTAGTGGAAATGAGTGGAGAGTGAAGTGAGGAGAGTGGAGTGAGGAAGGAGTGAGGAGAGAGAGTGGAAAGTGAGGAAAGTGAAGTGGAGAGGGTGAGTGGGAGAGTGAAAGTGAGATGAGTGAGGAAAGTGAGGAGGTAGGGAGAGTGAGTGGGAGGGTGAGTGGAAGAGTGAGGGAGGAGTGAGAGTGAGGAGAGGAGTGAGGTGAGGAGAGAGTGAGGAGGAGAGTGAGTGGAAGAAGTGAGTGGAGGAGTGAGTGAGGAATGAGTGAGGGAGAGGTGAGTGGAGAGAGTGAGTGAGAGATGGAAGAGTGATGGAGAGAGTGAGGGGAGGTGAGTGGGAGAGTGAGTGGGAGAGTGATGGGAGAGTGAGTGGGAGGTGAGTGGAAGAGTGAGTGGGAGGGTGAGTGGGAGAGTGAGGAGTGAGTGGGAGGTGAGTGGGAGAGTGAGGGAGGGTGAGTGGGAGAGTGAGGGAGGGTAGTGGAAGAGTGAGTGGGAGGTGAAGTGGGAAGTGAGGGGAGGGTGAGTGGAGGGTGAGTGGAGGAGTGAGTGGGAGGAGTGAGGAGAGTGAGTGGGAGGGTGAGTGGAGAGTGAGGGAGGGTGAGTGGGAGAGTGAGTGAGGGAGGGTGAGGGAGAGTGAGGGGAGGGTGAGTGGAGAGTGAGTGGGAGGGTGAGTGGAGAGGAGTGGGAGGTGAGTGGGAGAGTGAGGGAGGGTGAGTGGGAGGTGAGTGGGAGGAGTGGAGGTGAGTGGAGAGTGAGGGAGGGTGAGTGGGAGATGAGGAGGAGTGGAGAGTGAGTGGGAGATGGGGAGGGAGTGGAAGAGTGAGTGGGAGGGTGAGTGGAGAGTGAGTGGGAGGGTGAGTGGAGAGTGTGGAGGAGTGGAAGAGTGAGTGAAGAGTGAAGTGGGAGGGTGAGGAGAGAGTGAGTGGAGGGTGAGTAGTGAGTGAGAGTGAGTGGAGTGAGTGGGAGTGAGGGAGGGGAGTGGGAGAGTGAGTGGGAGGGTGAGTGGGAGAGTGAGTGGGAGGGTGAGTGAGAGTGAGTGGGAGGGTGAGTGGAAGAGTGAGTGAGAGAGTGAATGGAGGGTGAGAGAGAGTGAGTGGGAGGGTGAGAGAGTGAGTGAGAGTGAGAGAGAGGGTGAGTGAGAGAGTGAGTGGGAGGGTGAGTGGGAGAGTGAGTGGGAGGGTGAGTGGGAGAGTGAGTGGGAGGGTGATGGGAGAAGTGATGGGAGGGTGATGGGAGAGTGAGTGGAAGGTGATGGAGTGAGTAGAAGTGATGGGAGGTGAGTGGAAAGTGTGAGTGAGAGAGAGGGTGAGTGAGAGAGTGAGTGGGAGGGTGAGTGAGAGTGAGTGGGAGGGTGAGTGGGAGAGAATAAATGAATGGAAGAGAAGCATGAAGTGAAAACACTGCCTCACTCTCACTGAGGCAGTGAAAACACTGCCTCACTTCACTGAAGCAGTGAAAACACTGCCTCACTCTCACTGAGGCAGTGAAACACTGCCTCACCATGAGGCAGTGAAAACACTGCCTCAATCTCAATGAGGCAGTGAAAACACTGCCTCACCTCCTGAGGCAGTGAAACACTGCCTCACTCTCACTGAGGCAGTGAAAACACTGCCTCACTCTCAATGAGGCAGTGAAAACACTGCCTCAATCTCAATGAGGCAGTGAAAACACTGCCTCACTCTCACTGAGGCAGTGAAAACACTGCCTCACTCTCACTGAGGCAGTGAAAACACTGCCTCACTCTCACTGAGGCAGTGAAAACACTGCCTCAATCTCAATGAGGCAGTGAAAACACTGCCTCACTCTCAATGAGGCAGTGAAAACACTGCCTCACTCTCACTGAGGCAGTGAAAACACTGCCTCACTGTTGATTGCTTAAAAAATTCCATCATTTTTGTGTGAGCCCGTGAGTGGGGCTCGTCGTGAGCTCCGAGTATCCAGAGTGATCCAGAGTGATCCAGAGTGATCCAAACAAGGATCTCCACGACACTCGCTTAATCCCTTATCCTAGTTATATCACACGTCCGCCCTATCCTCCTCCGCCATGTTTTATTTCTCACCTCCACACCCAAACATTACCCTTATATATATATATATATATATATATATATATATATATATATATATATATATATATATATATATATATATATATATATATATATCAGATCAGATCACTTTTTAGTTATAGCTACAGTGGGAGTAAAAGGTAGATGGGATACAAGGAAAATAGAATCAGTAAGTAAAAGAGAGGTGAAGGTTTATAAACTAAAGAGGAGGCAGTTAGGGTAAGATATAAACAACTATTGGAGGATAGATGGGCTAGTGAGAGTGTAGGCAATGGGGTCGAAAATGTATGGGGTAGATTTAAAAATGTAGTGTTAGAGTGTTCAGCAGAAGTTTGTGGTTACAGGCGAGTGGGTGCAGGAGGGAAGAGGAGCGATTGGTGGAATGATGATGTAAGAGAGTAGTAAGGGAGAAAAAGTTAGCATATGAGAGGTTTTACAAAGTAGAAGTGATGCAAGGAGGGAAGAGTATATGGAGAGAAAAAGAGAGGTTAAAGAGTGGTGAAGCAATGTAAAAAGAGAGCAGATGAGAGAGTGGGTGAGATGTTATCAGCAAATTTTGTTGAAAATAAGAAAAGTTTTGGAATGAGATTAATAAGTTGAGGAAGCCTAGAGAACAAATGGATTTGACAGTTAAAAATAGGAGAGGAGAGTTATTAAATGGAGAGTTAGAGGTATCGGGAAGATGGAGAGAATATTTTGAGGATTTGTTAAATGTTGATGAAGACAGGGGAAACTGTGATTTCGTGTGTAGGGCAAGGAGGAATAACATCTTGTAGGAGTGTGGAAAGCCAGTTGTGGGTGTAGGGAAGTTCGTGAGGCAGTGGGTAGAATGAAAGGGGTAAGGCAGCTGGGATTGATGGGATAAAGATAGAAATGTTAAAAGCAGGTGGGGATATAATTTTGGAGTGGTTGGTGCTATTATTTAATAAATGTATGGAAGAGGGTAAGGTACCTAGGGATTGGCAGAGAGCGTGTATTGTTCCTTTGTATAAAGGCAAAGGGGACAAAGAGAGTGCAAAAATTATAGGGGAATAAGTCTGTTGAGTGTACCTGGTAAAGTGTATGGTAGAGTTATTATTGAAAGAATTAAGAGTAAAACAGAAAGCAGGATAGCAGATGAACAAGGGGCTTTAGGAAAGGTAGGGGTGTGTAGACCAAGTGTTTACAGTGAAACATATAGGTGAACAGTATTTGGATAAGGGTAAAGATGTTTTTGTGGCATTTATGGATTTGGAAAAGGCGTATGATAGGGTAGATAGGGGGCAATGTGGCAGATGTTGCAGGTGTATGGAATAGGAGGAAGGTTACTGAAAGCAGTGAAGAGTTTTATGAGGATAGTGAGGCTCAGGTTAGAGTGTGTAGGAGGGAAGGGGACTATTTCCCAGTAAAAGTGGGCCTTAGACAAGGATGTGTGATGTCACCGTGGTTGTTCAATATATTTATAGATGGGGTTGTAGAGAAGTGAATGCGAGGGTCTTGGCAAGAGGTGTTGGGCTAAAAGATAAGAAGCAAATACAAAGTGGGAGTTGTCACAGTTGCTTTTTGCTGATGACACTGTGCTTTGGGAGATTCTGAAGAGAAGCTGCAGAGGTTGGTGGATGAATTTGGTAGGTGTGTAAAAGAAGAAAATTGAAAGTGAATATAGGAAAGAGTAAGGTGATGAGGATAACAAAAAGAATAGGTGACGAAAGATTGGATATCAGATTGGAGGGAGAGAGTATGGAGGAGGTGAATGTATTCAGATATTTGGGAGTGGACATGTCGGCGGATGGGTCTATGAAGGATGAGGTGAATCATAGAATTGATGAGGGAAAAGGGTGAGTGGAGCACTTCGGAGTCTGTGGAGACAAAGAACCTTGTCCATGGAAGTAAAGAGGAATGTATGAGAGTATAGTTATACCAACGCTCTTATATGGGTGTGAAGCATGGGTGATGAATGTTGCAACGAGGAAGGCTGGAGGCAGTGGAGATGTCATGTCTGAGGTCAATGTGTGGTGTGAATATAATGCAGAGAATTCGGAGTTTGGAAATTAGGAGGAGGTGCGGGATTACCAAAACGATTGTTCAGAGAGCTGAGGAGGGGTTGTTGAGTTGGTTTGGACATGTAGAGAGAATGGAACGAGACAGAGTGACTTCGAGTGTATAAATCTGTAGTGGAGGGAAGGCGGGGTAGGGGTCGGCCTAGGAAAGGTTGGAGGGAGGGTAAAGGAAGTTTTGTGTGCGAGGGCTTGGACTTCCAGCAAGCATGTGTGAGCGTATTTGATAGGAGTGAATGGAGGCATATGGTTTTAATACTTGACGTGCTGTTGGAGTGTGAGCAAAGTAACATTTATGAAGGGATTCAGGAAACCGGCAGGCCGGACTTGAGTTCTGGAGATGGGAAGTACAGTGCCGGCACTCTGAAGGAGGGTGTTAATGTTGCAGTTTTATAACTGTAGTGTAAAGCACCCTTCTGGCAAGACAGTGATGGAGTGAATGATGATGAAAGTTTTTCTTTTTCGGGCCACCCTGCCTTGGTGGGAATCGGCCGATGTGTTAATAAAAAAAAAATAATATATATATATATATATTTTATATATATATATATATATATATATATATATATATATATATATATATATATACACCACTACACAACACTGATGTGAGACAACACAACACTGATGTGACACAACACAACACTGATGTAACACTTCACAACACTGATGTGACACAACACAACACTGATGTAACACTTCACAACACTGATATGACACAACACAACACTGATGTAACACTTCACAACACTGATGTGACACAACACAACACTGATGTAACACTTCACAACACTGATATGACACAACACAACACTGATGTAACACTTCACAACACTGATGTGACACAACACAACACTGATGTAACACTTCACAACACTGATGTGACACAACACAACACTGATGTGACACTTCACAACACTGATGTGACACAACACAACACTGATGTAACACTTCACAACACTGATGTGACACAACACAACACTGATGTAGCACTTCACAACACTGATGTGACACAACACAACACTGATGTGACACAACACAACACATGTGACTCAACACAACACTGATGTAACACTTCACAACACTGATGTAACACTTCACAACACTGATGTGACACAACACAACACTGATGTAACACAACACAACACTGATGTGACGCAACACAACACTGATGTAACACTTCACAATACTGATGTGACACAACACAACACTGATGTAACACAACACAACACTGATGTGACACTTCACAACACTGATGTAACACTTCACAACACTGATGTGACACAACACAACACTGATGTGACATAACACAACACTGATGTAACACTTCACAACACTGATGTGACACAACAAAACACTGATGTGACACAACACAACACTGATGTAACACTTCACAACACTGATGTGACACAACACAACACTGATGCAACACTTCACAACACTGATATGACACTACACAACACTGATGCAACACTTCACAACACTGATATGACACTACACAACACTGATGCAACACTTCACAACACTGATGTGACACAACACAACACTGATGCAACACTTCACAACACTGATATGACACTACACAACACTGATGCAACACTTCACAACACTGATATGACACTACACAACACTGATGCAACACTTCACAACACTGATATGACACTACACAACACTGATGCAACACACTTCACAACACTGATGTGACACAACACAACACTGATGCAACACTTCACAACACTGATATGACACTACACAACACTGATGCAACACTTCACAACACTGATATGACACTACACAACACTGATGTAACACTTCACAACACTGATGTGACACAACACAACACTGATGCAACACTTCACAACACTGATATGACACTACACAACACTGATGCAACACTTCACAACACTGATATGACACTACACAACACTGATGCAACACTTCACAACACTGATGTGACACAACACAACACTGATGCAACACTTCACAACACTGATATGACACTACACAACACTGATGCAACACTTCACAACACTGATATGACACTACACAACACTGATGCAACACTTCACAACACTGATATGACACTACACAACACTGATGCAACACTTCACAACACTGATGTGACACAACACAACACTGATGCAACACTTCACAACACTGATATGACACTACACAACACTGATGCAACACTTCACAACACTGATATGACACTACACAACACTGATGTAACACTTCACAACACTGATGTGACACAACACAACACTGATGCAACACTTCACAACACTGATATGACACTACACAACACTGATGCAACACTTCACAACACTGATATGACACTACACAACACTGATGCAACACTTCACAACACTGATGTGACACAACACAACACTGATGCAACACTTCACAACACTGATATGACACTACACAACACTGATGCAACACTTCACAACACTGATGTGACACAACACAACACTGATGCAACACTTCACAACACTGATATGACACTACACAACACTGATGCAACACTTCACAACACTGATATGACACTACACAACACTGATGCAACACTATCAATCAATCAATGACAACGTATGCAAATTAAGTTGGAAAATGGAACTTGATAAGTTCTGATATAAGTTTAAAATGTCGGCCAACTTTCAGGACCCTAACTTAGAAGGAAAAGTTATTAACGAAGGGACTTAGAAATAGAGAGAGAGGGAGAGAGAGAGAGAGAGAGAGAGAGAGAGAGAGAGAGAGAGAGAGAGAGAGAGAGAGAGAGAGAGAGAGAGAGAGTACAGTATTCCATTACCCGACTGTCGATAAAGCTAGTCTATCCAGTATAGATTAAACTTTAACCCAGGGCAGCCCTTAATAACTGAACCTGGATAATTGGATCTGGACAAATGGATATGGATAATTGGATGAATTACTGAACCTGGATAATTGAGTCTGGATAATTGTATATGGATAATTTGACATGGATAATTGGATCTGGATAATTGGATCTGGATAATTGTTTCAGGATAATTGCATTTGGATAACTGAACCTAGACAATTAGGACTGGATAATTGTCTGTCCCATTGATTTTCTTTATCCTTTCCTTGTAAATGTAGACTCTACTTACAATGTTTTAAGTACTATTATTACTACTACTACTACTACTACTATTACTACTACTACTATTACTACTACTACCACCACCATAATAATAATAATATTTATAATACATTTAATAATAGTAATATTATCAATAAGGTAAGTGAAATATGGCTGGATAACACCGTAGAGATTCTTCAAAATGTTCTGTGTTGCTGTAGTTGTGGTAGTTGTTGTGGTTGTAGGTGTGGTAGTTGTTGTATGGTTGTAATTGTGGTAGCTGTTGTGGTTGTAGGTGTGGTAGTTGTTGTGTGGTTGTAATTATAATAGAGAGAGAAACAAACAGAGACAGAGGCACTGTAGTGCTAAGAGAGACAGAGACACTCTAGTGCTAAGAGAGAGGCAGAGGCACTCTGGGTGCCACGTCAATAACACGGGCACAATTGAGTGCCAAACTTGAGGGCCAGACCCAGAGAATTTACGACCCAAGTTATGGGAAACGAATCAGGAAAAATTTATTTCTGTAAGACATCCATTTTTATTTTGTGATTCTCTCTACACTCTCTCTCTCTCTCTCTCTCTCTCTCTCTCTCTTCTCTCTCTCTCTCTCTCTCTCTCTCTCTCTCTCTCTCTCTCTCTCTCTCTCTCTCACTTTCATGTCAGACAAAGAAAATCACTGCCCACACTTTCAGAATATTGCACTTCGACTGAACAACTTAAGACTGAATTATTGAACAATGATGACCTAGATCACTACTCATGCACTAACAAAGTGCTCATCAGAGACTCTTATTTGAGATCCTACAGAGCCTAGAGCTGTGTCATCCTGCACACAGCACATCAAAGGTCTTATGAAGGAATCTATCCTGCTCCTAGCACGAGGGAGAGCTAGCCAAGTGGCAGGTAAGACATTATCTACTCACCATTATTAGACTCTCTCAGGATCTACTCGCCTGCTGACACTCTCTGGCCCCTGGAAATGTATATAGATTTACATAAGAGGAAGCCAACATCAATATAAGAGACTGGTGTTTATATAAGGTTTTACAGGTGGCATGACAATATGCAAAATAACCTCTGTGGAAAAAATAAAGTACAAACCATCAGGAAGAAGGCTTATAAAGGGGCAAGACTACACCACCTCACAATCACATCATAACAAAGACCACACCTCACATTAGCGTGACGTCACCGGACAGAGTCGGATGCCCTCACGCTTTATAGTTCCTTGATAATGTGAATAATCACGAAAGCGCTTGTAATTTCTCTATTTATTTTCTTAGTGGTTATTCTGCATATATATATATATATATATATATATATATATATATATATATATATATATATATATATATATATATATATATATATATATATATATATATATATATATATATATATATAATCATATTAATAGTAATCTCGATAATAATAGCACAATTATCGACCAACATAATAATGTTGCCCCTCAGCGAGCACAATATTACCCTTGGCGGGGAATAATATCAGCCTTTATGGGCAGGATATTACCCTGGAATAGGGTAATGTAATTACCATACCTCAGTTCTCCTCAGCAAGGCCAGTCCGACTCAGCTGCTGAGGTCTCACTAATTCCAGAAATATTTCTTTTCCTCTCGGCGTTTGTGTCTGAGAGTTAGGATGGTAGCTCTCTCTCTCTCTCTCTCTCTCTCTCTCTCTCTCTCTCTCTCTCTCTCTCTCTCTCTCTCATGCTGTCTCTCCCTTATCATCACAGCAAATCTCGTTGTCTCTAGCAAACCACAGTTTCTCTCTTCTGCATCAAATCTCTCAATCATCTCTCAGGCGTCAGCTGGCCCCGGGTATTGATTAAATTGACGTTTGTGGCTGAGGTACACTGACGTGTGGTACACTGAGGTTGATACACTGAGGTCTGGTATACATGAGGTGTGGTATACACTGAGTGTGGTATAACTGAGTGTGGTATACACTGAGATGTGGTATACACCAAAGTGTGGTATACACTGAGGTGTGGTATACACTGAGGTGTGGTACACACTGAGGTGTGGTATACACTGAGGTGTGGTATACACTGAGGTGTGGTATACACTGAGGTGTGGTATACACTGAGGTGTGGTATACACTGAGGTGTGGTATACACTGAGGTGTGGTATACACTGAGATGTGGTATACACCAAGGTGTGGTATACACTGAGGTGTGGTATACACTGAGGTGTGGTATACACTGAGGTGTGGTATACACTGAGGTGTGGTATACACTGAGGTGTGGTATACACTGAGGTGTGGTATACACCTAGGTGTGGTATACACTGAGGTGTGGTATACACTGAGGTGTGGTATACACTGAGGTGTGGTATACACTGAGGTGTGGTATACACTGAGGTGTGGTATACACTGAGGTGTGGTATACACTGAGGTGTGGTATACACCTAGGTGTGGTATACACTGAGGTGCGGTATACACTGAGGTGTGGTATACACTGAGGTGTGTTATACACTGAGGTGTGGTATACACTGAGGTGTGGTATACACTGAGGTGTGGTATACACCAAGGTGTGGTATACACCTAGGTGTGGTATACACTGAGGTGTGGTACACACCTAGGTGTGGTATACACCAAGGTGTGGTATACACTGAGGTGTGTTATACACTGAGGTGTGGTATACACTGAGGTATGGTATACACTGAGGTGTGGTATACACCAAGGTGTGGTATACACCTAGGTGTGGTATACACTGAGGTGTGGTATACACCTAGGTGTGATATAAACTGAGGTGTGGCATACACCTAGGTGTGGTATACACTGAGGTGTGGTATACACTGAGGTGTGGTATACACTGAGGTGTGGTATACACTGAGGTGTGGTATACACTGAGGTGTAATATACACTGAGGTGTGGTATACACCAAGGTGTGGTATACACCAATGTGTGGTATACACCTAGGTGTGGTATACACTGAGGTGTGGTATACACCTAGGTGTGGTATACACCAAGGTGTGGTATACACTGATGTGTGGTATACACTGAGGTGTGGTATACACTGAGGTGTGGTATACACCTAGGTGTGGTATACACCAAGGTGTGGTATACACTGATGTGTGGTATACACTGAGGTGTGGTATACACTGAGGTGTGGTATACACCTAGGTGTGGTATACACCAAGGTGTGGTATACACCTAGGTGTGGTATACACTGAGGTGTGGTATACACCTAGGTGTGGTATACACTGAGGTGTGGTATACACTGAGGTGTGGTATACACTGAGGTGTGGTATACACCAAGGTGTGGTATACACCAAGGTGTGGTATACACTGAGTGTGGTATACACTGAGGTGTGGTATACACCAAGGTGTGGTATACACCTGAGGTGTGGTATACACTGAGTGTGGTATACACTGAGGTGTGGTATACACAGGTGTAACTAGTGTATACACTAGGTGTGGTATACACTAGGTGATAAGAGTCATACACTAGGTGTGGATACACTGAGGTGTCATACACTAGGTGTGGTATACACTGAGGTGTGGTATACACTGAGGTGTGGTATACACTGAGGTGATATACACTGGACAAGTGTGGTATACACTGAGTGTGATACACTGAGTGTGGTATACACAGTGTGGTATACACCAATAGCTGTGGTATACACCTAGGTGTGTATACACTGAGTGTGGTATACACCTAGGTGGTATACACAATGTGCGTTATACACTAGGTGTGGGATACACTGAGTGTGGTATACACCTAGGTGTGGTATCACCAAGGTGTGGTATACACTAGTGTGGTATACACTGAGTGTGGTATACACTAGGTGTGGTATACACTAGGTGTGGTATACACATAGGTGGTATACACTAGGTGTGGTATACACTAAGGTGTGGTATACACCAGGTGTGGTATACACTAGGTGTGGTATACACTGAGTGTGGTATACACTAGGTGTGGTATCACTAGGTGTGGTATACACCAGGTGTGGTATACACTAGGTGTGGTATACACTGAGTGTGGTATACACTAGGTGTGGTATACACTGAGGTGTGGTATACACTAGTGTGGTATACACTAGGTGTGGTATACACTGAGGTGTGGTATACACTGAGGTGTGGCATACACTGAGGTGTGGTATACACTGAGTGTGTATACACCTAGGTGTTTACACATGTTACACACAATAAGCTCTACACATGACACTGAATAAAGTCTACACATGACACTGTAAAGCTCTACACATGACACTGATAAAGCTCTACACATGACACTAATAAAGCTCTACACATGACACTAATAAAGCTCTACACATGACACTATAAAGCTCTACACATGACACTAATAAAGCTCTACACATGACACTAATAAAGCTCTACACATGACACTGATAAAGCTCTACACATGACACTAATAAAGCTCTACACATGACACTAATAAAGCTCTACACATGACACTAATAAAGCTCTACACATGACACTGCTAAAGCTCTACACATGACACTAATAAAGCTCTACACATGACACTAATAAAGCTCTACACATGACAATAATAAAGCTCTACACATGACACTAATAAAGCTCTACACATGACACTGATAAAGCTCTACACATGACACTGATAAAGCTCTACACATGACACTGATAAAGCTCTACACATGACACTAATAAAGCTCTACACATGACACTGGTAAAGCTCTACACATGACACTGATAAAGCTCTACACATGACACTAATAAAGCTCTACACATGACACTAATAAAGCTCTACACATGACACTAATAAAGCTCTACACATGACACTAATAAAGCTCTACACATGACACTGATAAAGCTCTACACATGACACTGATAAAGCTCTACACATGACACTGATAAAGCTCTACACATGACACTAATAAAGCTCTACACATGACACTGGTAAAGCTCTACACATGACACTAATAAAGCTCTACACATGACACTAATAAAGCTCTACACATGACACTGATAAAGCTCTACACATGACACTGATAAAGCTCTACACATGACACTGATAAAGCTCTACACATGACACTAATAAAGCTCTACACATGACACTGGTAAAGCTCTACACATGACACTAATAAAGCTCTACACATGATACTAATAAAGCTCTACACATGACACTAATAAAGCTCTACACATGACACTAATAAAGCTCTACACGTGACACTTATAAAGCTCTACACATGACACTGATAAAGCTCTACACATGACACTAATAAAGCTCTACACATGACACTAATTAAGCTCTACACATGACACTAATAAAGCTCTATACATATATCAGGGCATGATCAACCAGAACTACAACCATCCCCACTCACAACAACTACAACCACTATAACAATTACAGAGAGAGCTGAGCTCTCCATCACTCTCACAGGATGAGACACGTCACTCCCATTATGGTTGAGTAAATTGTGTGGATGACATGAGGAGCTTTTTGAGTGTGTGTGTGTGGGGGGGGGGGAACCTGGGAGGGAGTGCATAAAAGAATGGGAGAAGGGAGGGAGGGTAGTGAGGGAGGTACAGGGAGGGAGGGAGGGAAGTAGGGAGGGAGGGAGGGAAGGAGGGAAAGAGTGAGTGAGGGAGGAAGGGAGGGAAAGAGGGAGTGATGGAGGGAGGGAGGGAAGGTGGGAACCTTCAAGTCTGGGAACATAAACAGGGGATGACATCAGTTAACTGATGGAAGAGTGAGACACTCTCACTCTTATTCTCTCACTCTTATTCTCTCACTCTTATTCTCTCACTCTTATTCTCTCACTCTTATTCTCTCACTCTTATTCTCTCACTCTTATTCTCTCACTCTTATTCTCTAACTCTTATTCTCTCACTCTTATTCTCTCTCAGAGAATTACATTCTTTCACTAGATCCCTCAACAACCAGAATGCCACCAGAGTGCCACCAGAATGCCACCAGAATGCCACCAGAGTGCCATCAGAATGCCACCAGAATGCCACCAGAATGCCACCAGAATGCCACCAGAGTGCCACCAGAGTGGCACCAGACTGCCACCAAAATGCCACCAGATTACCACCAAAGTGTCAACAGCGTGCCACCAGAGTGACACCATATTGCCACCAGCGTGCCACCAGAGTGCCATCTAAAGTACCACCAAAATTCCACCAAAGTGACACCAGAGTGCCACCAAAGTGCCACCAGAGTGCCACCCAACTCAAAAACTCCACAACTTTATTGATTTCCAATAGCCGGAGTCTTATTGCAGATTCTTCGCACCTAAGAACATGCCTCTGCAACCTATCGCTCTTTAGCGCTCTCAGAGTCTTGCCTGCTACTCTCTCAGGTTAATCACTCACACTTTACACACAGCTGGCGTACATGTTGCTACCTGGGATGTGATGCAGGATACCCAGTACCCGGGATGAGACAGGACATCCGGTGCCCGGGATGTGATGCAGGATACCTGGTACCTGGGATGTGATGCAGGATACCCGGTACCCGGGATGTGAGACAGGATAGCCGGTACCCGGGATGTGAAACAGGATACCCGGTACCCGGGATGTGAGATAGGATACCCGGTACCCGGGATGTGAGGCAGGATACCTGTTACCTGGGATGTGATGCAGGATACCCGGTACCCAGGATGTGAGACAGGATACCCGGTACCCGGAATGTGAAACAGGATAGCCAGTACCCGGGATGTGATGCAGTATACCCGGTACCCCGGGGTGTGATGCAGGATACCCAGTACCTGGTATCGGGTACCAGCGTTTACAGGTATTTCTGTTCGCAATATTTTATGCATAACAGTAAGATTATGTCTGAATGTGACTTGTTAAGTAGAACAGTGGAACAGTAGAACAGGGGATCAGTAGAACAGTGGATCAGTAGAACAGTGGATCAGTAGAACAGTGGATCAGTCGAAAAGTGGATCAGTCGAACAGTGGATCAGTCGAACAGTGGACCAGTAGAACAGTGGATCAGTCGAACAGTGGATCAGTAGAACAGTGGATCAGTAGAGCAGTGGATCCGTAGAGCAGTGGATCAGTAGAACAGTGTATCAGTAGAACAGTGTATCAGTATAACAGTGGACCAGTAGAACAGTGGATCAGTAGAACAGTGGATCAGTAGAACAGTGGATCAGTGGATCAGTAGAGCAGTGGATCATTAGAACAGTGGATCAGTAGAACAGTGGGTCAGTAGAACAGTGGATCAGTAGAACAGTGGATCAGTAGAACAGTGGATCAGTAGAACAGTGGATCAGTAGAACAGTGGATCGGTAGAACAGTTGATCGGTAGAACAGTGGATCAGTAGAACAGTGGATCAGTAGAACAGTGGATCAGTAGAACAGTGGATCAGTAGAACAGTGGATCAGTAGAACAGTGGATCAGTAGAACAGTGGATCAGTAGAACAGTGGATCAGTAGAACAGGTATCAGTATAACAGTGGACCAGTAGAACAGTGGATCAGTAGAACAGTGGATCAGTAGAACAGTGGATCAGTAGAACAGTGGATCAGTAGAACAGTGGATCAGTAGAACAGTGGATCAGTAGAACAGTGCATCAGTATAACAGTGGACCAGTAGAACAGTGGATCAGTAGAACAGTGGATCAGTAGAACAGTGGATCAGTAGAACAGTGGATCAGTAGAACAGTGGATCAGTAGAACAGTGGATCAGTAGAACAGTGTATCAGTATAACAGTGGACCAGTAGAACAGTGGATCAGTAGAACAGTGGATCAGTAGAACAGTGGATCAGTAGAACAGTGGATCAGTAGAACAGTGGATCAGTAGAACAGTGGATCAGTAGAACAGTGGATCAGTAGAACAGTGGCTCGGGTGTGCACCTGTCTTGAGAGAGGACAGTGTGCAACTGCAGAACTAACTACTCTCCTCGTTATAGTGGAGGGTCAGTCTGGCGGTGCTGCTGGTCATATAGAAGTGTGGCGGTGCTGCTGGTCATAGAGAAGTGTGGTGGTGCTGCTGATCATAGAGAAGTGTGGCGGTGCTACTGATCATATAGAAGTGTGGCGGTGCTGTTGATAATAGAGAAGTGTGGCGGTGCTGCTGATCATAGAGAAGTGTGGCGGTGCTGCTGATCATAGAGAAGTGTGGCGGTGCTGCTGATCATAGAGAAGTGTGGCGGTGCTGCTGGTCATAGTGAAGTGTGGCGGTGCTGCTAATCATAGAGAAGTGTGGCGGTGCTGCTGATCATAGAGAAGTGTGGCGGTGCTGCTGATCATAGAGAAGTGTGGCGGTGCTACTGATCATAGAGAAGTGTGGCGGTGCTGCTGATCATAGAGAAGTGTGGCGGTGCTGCTGATCATAGAGAAGTGTGGCGGTGCTGCTGATCATAGAGAAGTGTGGCGGTGCTGCAGGTATAGAGAAGTGTTGCGGTGCTGCAGGTATAGAGAAGTGTTGCGGTGCTGCAGGTATAGAGAAGTGTGGCGGTGCTGCAGGTATAGAGAAGTGTGGCGGTGCTGCAGGTATAGAGAAGTGTGGCGGTGCTGCAGGTATAGAGAAGTGTGGCGGTGCTGCAGGTATAGAGAAGTGTGGCGGTGCTGCAGGTATAGACACCTGGGTTATCCATGCCTATCTTTGTGGTAATTAGATCTGGTCTCGGTGGTGACAAATTTCATAACTTGCCAGTAAACACTGAACAAGTGGTCGTTTTGACCTGTTGAAGAGGAGTGAAGAAGTAGCAGCAGTGAAGAGGAGAAGAAGAAGAAGTAGCAGTGAAGAGGAGAAGAAGAAGTAGCAGCAGTGAAGAGGAGGAGAAGAAGTAGCAGACAGTGAAGAAGGAGTGAAGAGAGAAGTAGCAGCAGTGAAGGAGAAAGAGTGAAGAAGAAGATAGCAGTGAAGAGGAGAGAAGAAGTAAGTAGCAGTGAAGAGGAGGAGAAGAAGTAGCAGCAGTGAAGAGGAGAAGAAGAAGAAGTAGCAGTGAAGAGGAGAAGAAGAAGTAGCAGCAGTGAAGAGGAGAAGAAGAAGTAGCAGCAGTGAAGAGGAGAAGAAGAAGTAGCAGCAGTGAAGAGGAGAAGAAGAAGAAGTAGCAGTGAAGAGGAAGGAGCAGTGAAGGAAGAAGAAGAAGCAGCAGTGAAGAGGAGAGAAGAAGTAGCAGCAGTGAAGAGGAGAAGAAAATAGCAGCAGTGAAGAGGAGGAGAAGAAGTAGCAGCAGTGAAGAGGAGAAGAAGAAGTAGCAGCAGTGAAGAGGAGAGAGAAGAAGACAGTGAAGAGAGGAAGAGTGCAGTGAGAGGGAAAAAGAAGTAGCAGCAGTGAAGAGGAGGAGAAGAAGTAGCAGCAGTGAAGAGGAGGAGAAGAAGAAGTAGCAGCAGTGAAGAGGAGGAGAAGAAGTAGCAGCAGTGAAGAGGAGGAGAAGAAGTAGCAGCAGTGAAGAGGAGAAGAAGAAGAGCAGAGAGGAGAAGAATAGCAGCAGGAAGAGGAGAAGAAGTAGCAGCAGTGAAGAGGAGGAGAGAAAAAGTAGCAGCAGTGAAGAGGAGAAGAAAAGAAGTAGAGAAGTGAAGATGAGAGGAAGAAGAAGTAGCAGCAGTGAAGAGGAGGAGAAGAAGTAGCAGCAGTGAAGAGGAGAGAGAAGAAGCAGCAGCAGTGAAGAGGAGAAGAAGAAGAAGTAGCAGTGAAGAGGAGAAGAAGAAGTAGCAGTGAAGAGGAGAAGAAGAAGTAGCAGTGAAGAGGAGAAGAAGTAGCAGCAGTGAAGAGGAGGAAAGAAGTAGCAGTACAGCAGTGAAGAGGAGAAGAAGAAGTAGCAGCAGTAGAGAAAGAAGAGAAGAAGAAGAAGAAGACAGCAGTGAAAGGAGAAGAAGAAGAAAGAAGTAGCAGCAGTGAAGAGGAGAAGAAGAAGTAAGTAGCAGCAGTGAAGAGGAGAAGAAGAAGCAGCAGCAGTGAAAGGAGAAGAAGAAGTAAGACAGCAGTGAAAGAAGAAGAAGAAGAAGTAGCAAAGTGAAGAGGAGAGAAGAAGCAGCAGTAACAGGAAGAGTAAGAACAGAGAAGAACGAACAAGTAAAGAAGACCAGAGAAACACAAGCAGCAGTGAAGGCACAGGACGAAGCAGAACAGCAGCAGTAACAGCAACAGACAGTAACAGCACAGTAACAGCACAGTAACAGCAACAGACAGCAAACAGCAACAGTACACAGTAACAGCAACAGCAGCAGACAGCAACAGTCAGCAACAGCAGACGCACAGTAACAGCAAAGCAAAGCAGTAACAGCAACAGACAGCAACAGCACAGTAACACAACAGCAGAGTAACAGCAAGCAGTAAGCAGCAACGAACAGCACAGTAACAGCAACACAGAACAGCAACAGCAACATAGCAGCAGTAACAGCAGCAGTAACAGCAACAGTAACAGCAACAGCAGCAGTAACAGCAACAGTAACAGCAGCAGTAACAGCAACAGTAACAGCAACAGCAGCAGTAACAGCAACAGCAGCAGTAACAGCAGCAGTAACAGCATCAGACAGCAACAGCAGCAGTAACAGCAACAGCAGCAGTAACAGCAACAGTAACAGCAACAGCAGCAGTAACAGCAACAGTAACAGCAGCAGTAACATCAACAGTAACAGCAGAAGTAACAGCAGCAGTAACAGCAGCAGTAACAGCAACAGTAACAGCAGCAGTAACAGCAGCAGTAGTAGAACAGCAGCAGTAACAACAGCAGTAACAGCAGCAGTAACAGCAACAGCAGCAACAGAACAACATCAGCAACAGAACAACAGCAGTAGTAGAACAACAGCAGTAGTAGAACAACATCAGCAACAGAACAACAGCAGTAGTAGAACAACAGCAGTAGTAGAACAACAGCAGTAGTAGAACAACAGCAGTAGTAGAACAACAGCAGTAGTAGAACAACAGCAGTAGTAGAACAACAGCAGTAGTAGAACAACAGTAGTAGTAGAACAACAGTAGTAGTAGAACAACAGCAGTAGTAGAACAGCAGTAGTAGAACAGCAGTAGTAGAACAACAGCAGTAGTAGAACAACAGCAGTAGTAGAACAACAGCAGTAGTAGAACAACAGCAGTAGTAGAACAACAGCAGTAGTAGAACAACAGCAGTAGTAGAACAACAGCAGTAGTAGAAGCAGCTACGATAGTACCAGACGTAGAAATGGTGTGTGTGCTGTGTGTGTGTGTGTGTGTGTGTGTGTGTGTGTGTGTGTGTGTGTGTGTGTGTGTGTGTGTGTGTGTGTGTGTGTGGTGTGTGGTGTGTGTGTGTGTATGTGTGTGTGTGTGTGTGTGTGTGTGTGTGTGTATGTGTGTGTGTGTGTGTGTGTGTGTGTGTGTGTGTGTGTGTGTGTGTGTGTGTGTGTTGTGTGTGTGTGTGTGTGTGTGTGGTGTGTGTGTGTGTGTGTGTGTGTGTGTGTGTGTGTGTGTGTGTGTGTGTGTGTGTGTGTGTGTGTGTGTGTGTGTGTGTCGTGTGTGTGTGTGTGTGTGTGTGTGTGTGTGTGTGTGTGTGTGTGTGTGTGTGTGTGTGTGTGTGTGTGTGTGTGTGTGTGTGTGTGTGTGTGTGTGTGTGTGTGTGGTGTGTGTGGTGTGTGTGTGTGTGTGTGTGTGTGTGTGTGTGTGTGTGTGTGTGTGTGTGTGTGCTGTGTGTGTGTGTGTGTGTGTGTGGTGTGTGTGTGTGTGTGTGTGTGTGTGTGTGTGTGTGTGTGTGTGTGTGTGTGTGTGTGTGTGAGTGTGTGTGTGTGTGTGTGTGTACTCACCTATTTGTGGTTGCAGGGGTCGAGTCATAGCTCCTGGCCCCGCCTCTCTTCACTGATTGCTACTAGGTCATCTCTTCCCTGCTCCATGAGCTTTATCAAACCTCGTCTTAAAACTATGTATGGTTCCTGCCTCCACTACGTCACTTTCTAGGCTATTCCACTTCCTGACAACTCTATGACTGAAGAAATACTTCCTAACATCCCTTTGACTCATAGGAGTCTTCAACTTCCAATTGTGACCCCTTGTTTCTGTGTTCCCTCTCTGGAACATCTTGTCTCTGTCCACCTTATCTATTCCTCGCAGTATTTTATATGTCGTTATCATGTCTCCCCTAACCCTCCTGTCCTCTAGTGTCGTCAGGCCGATTTCCCTTAACCTTTTTTCGTAGGACAATCCCCTTAGCTCTGGAACTAGTCTTGTTGCAAACCTCTGCACTTTCTCTAATTTCCTGATGTGCTTGACCAGGTGTGGGTTCCAAACTGGTGCTGCATACTCCAGTATGGGCCTGACGTATATGGTGTACAGAGTCTTGAACGATTCCTTAGTGAGGTATTGGAATGCTATTCTTAGGTTTGCCAGCCGCCCGTATGCTGCAGCAGTTATCTGATTGATGTGTGCCTCAGGAGATGTGCTCGGTATTATACTCACCCCAAGATCTTTTTCCTTGAGTGAGGTTTGCAGTCTTTGGCCACCTAGACTATACTCTGTCTGCGGTCTTCTTTGCCCCTCCCCGATCTTCATGACTTTACATTTGGCAGGGTTAAATTCAAGGATCCATTTACTGGACCAGGCTTGTAACCTGTCTAGGTCTCTTTGTAGTCCTACCTGATCCTCGACTGATTTAATTCTTCTCATTAACTTCACATCATCTGCAAACAGGGACACTTCTGAGTCTATCCCTTCCGTTATGTCATTCACATATACCAAAAACAGTACAGGTCTTAGGACTGACCCTTGTGGAACCCCACTCGTCACAGGTGCCCACTCTGACACCTCGTCAGGTACCATGACTCGTTGTTGCCTCCCTGTCAGATATTCTCTGATCCATTGCAGTGCCTTTCCTGTTACGTGTGCCTGATCCTCTAGCTTTTGCATTAACCTCTTGTGAGAAACTGTGTCGAACGCCTTCTTGCAGTCCAAGAAAATGCAGTCTATCCACCCCTCTCTCTCGTGTCTTACTTCTGTTACCTTGTCATAAAACTCCAGTAGGTTTGTGACACAGGATTTTCCTTCCCTGAAACCGTGCTGGTTGTCGTTTATAAGCTTGTGTCTTTCTAGGTGCTCCACCACTCTCCTCCTGATGATCTTCTCCATGACTTTGCATACTATACACGTCAGTGACACAGGTCTGTAGTTTAATGCCTCGTGTCTGTCTCCTTTCTTAAAAATTGGGACTACATTTGCCATCTTCCACGCCTCAGGTAGTTGCCCAGTTTCAATGGATGTGTTGAAGATTTTTGTTAGTGGCACACACAACATCTCTGCTCCCTCTCTAAGGACCCACGGAGAAATGTTGTCAGGTCCCACCGCTTTTGAGGTATCGAGTTCCCATAGCAGCTTCTTCACCTCCTCCTCGGTTGTGTGTAATTCATCCAGCACTTGTTGGTATACCTCCCTATTCTGAATTCCTGGATTCCTTCCTGTCTCCTCTGTAAATACTTCTTAAATCTCAAGTGTGTGTGTGTGTGTGAGTGTGTGTGTGTGTGTGTGTGTGTGTGTGTGTGTGTGTGTGTGTGTGTGTGTGTGTGTGTCAGTTCGCCCACTCAGTGTTGATACTGTCATCTTCCCTCATGGACAGCTGCATCTCCCTCAGTGTTGATACTTTATTTACTGTCATCTCCCTCAGTGTTGATACTGTCATCTCCTCAGTGTTGATACTGTCATCTCCTCAGTGTTGATACTGTCATCTTCCCTCAGTGTTGATACTGTCATCTCCCCTCAGTGTTGATACTGTCATCTCCCCTCAGTGTTGATACTGTCATCTCCCCTCAGTGTTGATACTGTCATCTTCCCTCAGTGTTGATACTGTCATCTTCCCTCAGTGTTGATACTGTCATCTTCCCTCAGTGTTGATACTGTCATCTCCCCTCAGTGTTGATACTGTCATCTCCCCTCAGTGTTGATACTGTCATCTCCCCTCAGTGTTGATACTGTCATCTCCCTCAGTGTTGATACTGTCATCTCCCTCAGTGTTGATACTGTCATCTCCTCGTGTTGATACTGTCATCTCCCTCAGTGTTGATACTGTCATCTCCCTCAGTGTTGATACTGTCATCTCCCCTCAGTGTTGATACTGTCATCTCCCTCAGTGTTGATACTGTCATCTCCCTCAGTGTTGGTACTGTCATCTCCCCTCAGTGTTGATACTGTCATCTCCCCTCAGTGTTGATACTGTCATCTCCCCTCAGTGTTGATACTGTCATCTCCCCTCAGTGTTGATACTGTCATCTTCCCTCAGTGTTGATACTGTCATCTCCCCTCAGTGTTAATACTGTCATCTCCCCTCAGTGTTGATACTGTCATCTCCCTCAGTGTTGATACTGTATTCTCAGTGTTGATACTGTCATCTCCTCAGTGTTGATACTGTCATCTCCCTCAGTGTTATACTGTCATCTCCCTCAGTGTTGATACTGTCATCTTCCCTCAGTGTTGATACTGTCATCTCCCTCAGTGTTGATACTGTCATCTCCCTCAGTGTTGATACTGTCATCTCCCTCAGTGTTGATACTGTCATCTTCCCTCAGTGTTGATACTGTCATCTCCCCTCAGTGTTAATACTGTCATCTCCCCTCAGTGTTGATACTGTCATCTCCCCTCAGTGTTGATACTGTCATCTTCCCTCAGTGTTGGTACTGTCATCTCCCCTCAGTGTTGATACTGTCATCTCCCCTCAGTGTTGATACTGTCATCTCCCCTCAGTGTTGATACTGTCATCTCACCTCAGTGTTGTACTCTATCCTCAGTGTTATACTGTCATCTCCCTCAGTGTTGATACTGTCATCTCCCCTCAGTGTTGATACTGTCATCTCCCCTCAGTGTTGATACTGTCATCTCCCCTCAGTGTTGATACTGTCATCTTCCCTCAGTGTTGGTACTGTCATCTCCCCTCAGTGTTGATACTGTCATCTCCCCTCAGTGTTGATACTGTCATCTTCCCTCAGTGTTGGTACTGTCATCTCCTCAGTGTTAAGTCATCAGGATCTGTCATCTCCTCAGTGTTGATACTGTCATCTCCCTCAGTGTTGTACTGTCATCTCCCTCAGTGTTGATACTGTCATCTCCCTCAGTGTTGATACTGTCATCTCCCTCAGTGTTGATACTGTCATCTCCTCAGTGTTGATACTGTCATCTCCCTCAGTGTTGATACTGTCATCTCCCTCAGTGTTGATACTGTCATCTCCTCAGTGTTGATACTGTCATCTCCCTCAGTGTTGATACTGTCATCTCCCTCAGTGTTGATACTGTCATCTCCCTCAGTGTTGATACTGTCATCTCCCTCAGTGTTGTACTTGTCATCTCCCCTCAGTGTTGATACTGTCATCTCCCTCAGTGTTGATACTGTCATCTCCCTCAGTGTTGATACTGTCATCTCCCTCAGTGTTGATACTGTCATCTCCCTCAGTGTTGTACTGTCATCTCCTCAGTGTTGTCTGTCATCTCCCTCAGTGTTGATACTGTCATCTCCCTCAGTGTTGATACTGCATCTCCCTCAGTGTTGTACTGTCATCTCCCTCAGTGTTGATACTGTCATCTCCCTCAGTGTTGATACTGTCATCTCCCTCAGTGTTGATACTGTCATCTCCTCAGTGTTGATACTGTCATCTCCCTCAGTGTTGGATACTGTCATCTCCCTCAGTGTTGATACTGTCATCTCCCTCAGTGTTGATACTGTCATCTCCCTCAGTGTTGATACTGTCATCTCCCTCAGTGTTGATACTGTCATCTCCCTCAGTGTTGATACTGTCATCTCCCTCAGTGTTGATACTGTCATCTCCCTCAGTGTTGATACTGTCATCTCCCTCAGTGTTGGGATACTGTCATCTCCCTCAGTGTTGATACTGTCATCTCCCTCAGTGTTGATACTGTCATCTCCCTCAGTGTTGATACTGTCATCTCCCCTCAGTGTTGATACTGTCATCTCCCCTCAGTGTTGGTACTGTCATCTCCCCTCAGTGTTGATACTGTCATCTTCCCTCAGTGTTGATACTGTCATCTCCCCTCAGTGTTGATACTGTCATCTCCCCTCAGTGTTGATACTGTCATCTTCCCTCAGTGTTGGTACTGTCATCTCCCCTCAGTGTTGATACTGTCATCTCCCCTCAGTGTTGGTACTGTCATCTCCCCTCAGTGTTGGTACTGTCATCTTCCCTCAGTGTTGGTACTGTCATCTCCCCTCAGTGTTGATACTGTCATCTCCCCTCAGTGTCTCTCTGATGTTTTTATATAAATATTTCCATGTTCTTTTTTTGGGCTGTGATCGGGCGGCTCTGGCTGTTCCCCTTTGATGTTCAAACTGACTGTTTTATCTCGCATTTGGCAACTTAGAGACGTCGCCTCTTGTGACTTATCAAGCCGGCAACCACTGACTTTGATGCTGACTGACTGCTAGAGGCTTCAGCTCTGTGTCAGAGGCTTCAGGTGTGTGTCAGAGGCTTAAGCTCTGTGTCAGAGGCTTCAGCTCTGTGTCAGAGGCTTCAGGTGTGTGTCAGAGGCTTAAGCTCTGTGTCAGAGGCTTCACCTCTGTGTCAGAGGCTTCATGTGTGTGTACCATAGCTGCATGTCTTCATTACAACAACAACAACAAAATAATAATAATAATAATAATAATAATAATAATAATAATAATAATAATAATAATAATAATAATAATAATAATAATAATAATAATAATAATAATAACAATAATAATAATAATAATAATAATAATTCACTCGTGTATATTACAGTATTCTAACTGGTAGTTAATATAAAACACTTTCAACCTGCCTCAAACAATGAGTACATCAATCTTGAGAAAATACCAGTGATAAGTATTGTGGAGTAGATTGATCCTACGATGATGGAGCTAAGGTGAAACTTGACTGTGTAGTGACTGACAAAAATCACGAAGTGAATGTTGCAAGCAGAGAAGGCGAGGAACTGGCGAAGCTTGTGGTGCCTCTTGTTGTTACTCTACAACACATGTTGCACTGTTATGTGAGAGACAACAGTGTACTCTCTCTCTCTGCTGGAGTATGCTCCACTCCCATGGACACTTCGCAACACAATACACTACCTCACACAACCTGCTTGATCCTCAGACAATCTCAACATGGTAAACAATACTAGCACCAGCACCATCACCACTAGCACCACCACCCATACCACCACCACCACTAGCACCACCACTACTACCACCACCACAACTACCACCACCACCACTACCGCCACCACCAACACTACCACCACCACGACCATCACCACTAGCATCACCACCATTAGCACCGCTACTAGCACCACAACTACTACCACAACCACCAACACTAGCACCACCACCACCACTAGCACCAACACTAGCACAACCACCACCAACACTAGCACCACCACCATTCACATACATTCACTATGTATGTGCACACTATACATGCACTATGTATGTGCACACTATACATGCACTATGTATGTGTACACTATACATGCACTATGTATGTGCACACTATACATGCACTATGTATGTGCACACTATACATGCACTATGTATGTGCACACTATACATGCACTATGTATGTGCACACTATACATGCACTATGTATGTGTACACTATACATGCACTATGTATGTGCACACTATACATGCACTATGTATGTGCACACTATACATGCACCATGTATGTGCACACTATACATGTACTATGTATGTGCACACTATACATGTACTATGTATGTGCACACTATACATGCACTATGTATGTGCACACTATACATTCACTATGTATGTGCACACTATACATGCACTATGTATGTGCACACTATACATGCACTATGTATGTGCACACTATACATGCACTATGTATGTGCACACTATACATGCACTATGTATGTGCACACTATACATGCACTATGTATGTGCACACTATACATCACTATGTATGTGACACTATACATGACTATGTATGTGCACACTATACATGCACTATGTATGTGCACACTATACATGCACTATGTATGTGCACACTATACATGCACTATGTATGTGCACACTATACATTGCACTATGTATGTGCACACTATACATGTCACTATGTATGTGCACACTATACATGCACTATGTATGTGCACACTATACATGCACTATGTATGTGCACACTATACATGCACTATGTATGTGCACACTATACATGCACTATGTATGTGCACACTATACATGCACTATGTATGTGCACACTATACATGCACTATGTATGTGCACACTATACATGCACTATGTATGTGCACACTATACATGCACTATGTATGTGCACACTATACATGCACTATGTATGTGCACACTATACATGCACTATGTATGTGCACACTATACATGCACTATGTATGTGCACACTATACATGCACTATGTATGTGCACATCAATTACATGCATACTATGTATGTGCACACTATACATTCACTATGTATGTGCACATATACATGCCTATGTATGTGCACACTATACATGCATCTATGTATGTGCACACTATACATGCACTATGTATGTGCACATATACATGCACTATGTATGTGCACACTATACATGCACATGTATTGTGCACACTATACATGCACTATGTATGTGCACACTATACATGCACTATGTATGTGCAACTATACATGCACTATGTATGTGCACACTATACATGCACTATGTATGTGCACACTATACATGCACTATGTATGTGCACACTATACATGACTATGTATGTGCACACTATACATGCACTATGTATGTGCAACTATACATGTACTATGTATGTGCACACTATACATCACTATGTATGTGCACACTATACATGTACTATGTATGTGCACACTATACATGCACTATGTATGTGCACACTATACATGTACTATGTATGTGCACACTATACATGCACTATGTATGTGCACACTATCATGTACTATGTATGTGCACACTATACATGCACTATGTATGTGCACACATACTACATGCACTATGTATGTGCACACTATACATGCACTATGTATGTGCACACTATACATGACTATGTATGTGCACACTAACATGCACTATGTATGTGCACACTAACATGACTATGTATGTGCACACTATACATGCACTATGTATTGACACTATACATCACATGTATGTGAACTAACATGCACATGTATGTACACAATCACGTATGTGACACTATACATGCACAGTTGACATCACTTACATGCAACCATATGGCACACTATACTGACAATGTATGTACACAATCACTGGTACAATCACTAGAACGATCACTGGAACAATCACTGGTACAATCACTTGAACAATAACTGGTACAATCATTGGTACAATAACTGGTACAATCACTGGAACAATCACTGGTACAATCACTGGAACAATCACTGGTACAATCATTGGTACAGTTACTGGTACAATCACTGGAACAGTTGCTGGTACAATCACTGGTACAATCACTGGAACAGTTACTGGTACAATCACTGGAACAGTTACTGGTACAATCACTGGAACAGTTACTTGTACAATCACTGGAACAGTTACTGGTACAATCACTGGTACAATTACTGGAACAGTTACTGGTACAATCACTGGAACAGTTACTGGTACAATCACTGGAACAGTTACTGGTACAATCACTGGAACAGTTACTGGCACAATCACTGGAACAGTTACTGGTGCAATCACTGATACAATCACTGGAACAGTTACTGGTACAATCACTGGTACAATCACTGGAACAGTTACTGGTACAATCACTGGAACAGTTACTGGTACAATCACTGGAACAGTTACTGGTACAATCACTGGTACAATCACTGGAACAGTTACTGGTACAATCACTGGAACAGTTACTGGTACAATCACTGGAACAGTTACTGGTACAATCACTGAACAGTTACTGGCACAATCACTGGAACAGTTACGGTACAATCACTATACAATCACTGGAACAGTTACTACAATCACTGGTAATCACTACATGGACAACCACTGAACAGTTACTGGCACAATCACTGGAACAGTTACTGGTGCATCACGATACAATCACTGAACAGTTACTGGTACAATCACTGGTACAATCACTGGAACAGTTAATGGTACAATCACTGGAACAGTTACTGGTACAATCACTGGAACTGTGGGAAGGACAACCAGGATATTAAAAGATGGCAATCAGAGTGAGAAAGAGTTAATCATTCACTAACAGTCATGTGCACATAACCATCACATAATACAGTCATGTGCACATAACTATCACATAATACAGTCATGTGCACATAACCATCACATAATACAGTCATATGCACATAACCATCACATAATACAGTCATGTGCACATAACCATCACATAATACAGTCATGTCACATAACCATCACATAATAGTCATGTGCACATAACCATCACATAATACAGTCATGTGCACAACCCATCAATAAGTCATGTGCACATAACCATCACATAATACAGTCATGTGCACATAACCATCACATATACAGTCATGTGCACATAACATCCACATAATACAGTCATGTGCACATAACCATCACATAATAGTCATGTGCACATAACCATCACATAATACAGTCATGTGCACATAACCATCACATAATACAGTCATGTGCACATAACTATCACATAATACAGTCATGTGCACATAACCATCACATAATACAGTCATGTGCACATTACCATCACATAATACAGTCATGTGCACATAACCATCACATAATACAGTCATGTTCACATAACCATCACATAATAGTCATGTGCACATAACCATCACATAATACAGTCATGTGCACATAACCATCACATACTACAGTCATGTGCACATAACCATCACATAATACAGTCATGTTCACATAACCATCACATAATACAGTCATGTTCACATAACCATCACATAATACAGTCATGTGCACATAACCATCACATAATACAGTCATGTGCACATAACCATCACATAATACAGTCATGTGCACATAACCATCACATAATATAGTCATGTTCACATAACCATCACATACTACAGTCATGTGCACATAACCATCACATAATACAGTCATGTGCACATAACTATCACATAAATTAGCTTCGTCAATCAGAGAAAATTTTGAAAATGAAAAAAACTCTTTGACTAGTTTATTGCCACTCCATTATTGTTATAACTTAATAACCGTAACTGTAATGGTGTGTGTACTGGGATGTACTGGTAAGTACTGGGGAGGTAGGGATGTACTGGGAAGGTGGGGTGTACTGGTGTGTACTTGGGAGGTGGGGTGTACTGTTGTGTTCTGGGGAGGTGGGGTGAACTGGTGTGTACTGGGGAGGTGGGGTGTACTGGTGTGTACTGGGGAGGTGGGGTGTACTGGTGTGTACTTGGGAGGTGGGGTTTACTGGTGTGTTCTGGGGAGGTGGGGTGAACTGGTGTGTACTGGGGAGGTGGGGTGTACTGGTGTGTACTGGGGAGGTCAGTACTGACTTTCACTGCTACCACCTTGAACTACTGTCAGTACTGACCTTCACTTCTACCACCTTGAACTACTGTCAGTACTGACCTTCACTGCTACCACCTTGAACTACTGTCAGTACTGACCTTCACTGCTACCACCTTGAACTACTGTCAGTACTGACCTTCACTACTACCACCTTGAACTACTGTCAGTACTGACCTTCACTGCTACCACCTTGAACTACTGTCAGTACTGACCTTCACTACTACCACCTTGAACTACTGTCAGTACTGACCTTCACTGCTACCACCTTGAACTACTGTCAGTACTGACCTTCACTGCTACCACCTTGAACTACTGTCAGTACTGACCTTCACTACTACCACCTTGAGCTACTGTCAGTACTGACCTTCACTGCTACCACCTTGAACCTTTCCAGTTTATCTCACCCTCATTAGCTCTAGTGCAGTGCATTACACTGGCTTTCACTGCAATGCCCGTTGCAACGGCCTCAATGTGAACAACAGTTTACGAGATTGGTACAAAACGGCCGTTTAGACTCTCCCGCGTCGATAACCCAGGCTAGGCTTAGCAATATTTGCAACAAGCACTCAAACAAGCACTCATCTGTATTTGCAACAAACACTCAACTGTATTTGCAACAAGAACTCAAACAAGCACTCATCTGTATTAAGCAACACGCACTCAACTGTTTTTGCAACAAGAACTCAAACAAGCACTCTACTGTATTTGCAACAAGCACTCAACTGTATTTGCAACACGCACTCAACTGTATTTGCAACAAGCACTCAACTGTATTTGCAACAAGCACTGAAGGAAATGCTCATCAATATTTGCAACACGAACTCAATCCAGCACTCAGCAATATTTAAGACGAGCACTCAAACAAGCACTCAAGCAAACACTAAACAGTATTTACTACAAGCACTCCTTCACGCATTATACAGTATTTGCAACAAGCGACAAACAGTTACTGCAACAAGCACTCAAGCAGACGCTAAACAGTATTTCAACAAGCACTTAACAATATTTGCAACTTGTGCTGAACAGTATTTGCAACAAACAGTGATAAGTATTGTAACAATAACTGAGCAGCGTTTGCAACAAACACTCAATCAAGCAACAGAAATTTAAGAAAGTGTGTTCGTCACACTGGTTCAACTCAGCAGTGGGTAGAATTACTCCCCCCTCCTTCCCCTTCCCCCCAAAAACGAGATGGAAAGTAAAAACACACACACACACAAACACAGAGATTAAAACAGTTGAAAAAACATCAACAATTGAAGGGCGATAAATATTGAAAAACAGGAAGTCATTTCTGGATATACTGAGAGTACACACACACTCCACACACACACACACACACAGTAGTTGAAGACTCAAATGAGTAACAGGGATGTTAGGAAGTATTTCTTCAGTCACAGAGTTGTCAGGAAGTGGAACAGTCTGGAGAGCGATGTAGTGGAGGCAGGATCCATACATAGCTTTAAGATGAGGTATGATGAAGCTCATGGAGCAGGGAGAGAGTGGATCTAGTAGCGACTAGTTTAGAGACGGGGCCGGGAGCTATGACTCGACCCCTGGAGCCACAAACTAGGTGAGTAGACACTCACACAACCTACTAACCAGCTACCCACCCTGACCCTCTGTGAGACCAACCTGAGGAAATATAAGAATTAAACAAGTGACTAACGAAGGCAAAGAGTGCAGATGGACGCCCCAGTAAGGTCTGTCTAAGCAACTAAAAGTCACAATACCCTGACTGGAACAATACACAAATAACCAACTCACAGGAGAGAGAAACTTAGCACGACGTTTCGGTCCGACTTACAAAGTCACACTAACACAAAATAGTGAGGGAACCAGTATAATAGGCGAGGAGACAGTGACGGGACAAAGAGAGGAAGAACAAGAAGTATTGGTAGTGGTAAGACTGGTAGAGGAAGTAGCAGTGGTAGTAGAGAGTAGAAACAGTACCTTTATCTATCTAAAGCGAAGGAATAAAACAGAACATTATATATACAATTTGCATAAATGCTAAGCGGGGGAAAAGCGAGGGTGATGGAACCAGTTTTTGCTTTCAGAGCGACGACCAAACACACACACACACCAAATGGTTTATCAGGTTACGAAGGAGGAGATAGAAATAAACCAATAAAACACAATCATGGTGAGGAAGAGACGAGTAAAAACAGAACAATCTCCGAACATTAGAATATATTTACCGTGATGTGTGTGTGTGTGTCCTAGGGCGTGTCAGTGTTAGGATAGGGCAGGAGGGAGGTCAGGGATCCTCTCATAAATTTAGGGTTTAGGCATGGCAGGAAGGCAGGGCAGGGGGAGCCCTTAGGGCATGAGAACCTATATAGAATTAGAGGTATATTGATTTTGGAGAGAGAGAGAGAGAGAGAGAGAGAGAGAGAGAGAGAGAGAGAGAGAGAGAGAGAGAGAGACAGACAGACAGACAGACAGACAGAGACAGAGAGAGACATACAGACAGACAGAGACGGGATGTTAGTGTTGGCAGACTTCATACACAGCTATGGGTAAAGGTATGATGATGCCCACGAGGCTAGGAGAGTGAACCTGCTGACGACCTGTTAAAACTTCGGTCAAGGAGCTGTGACTCAACCTCTGCAACCACAAATGGATGAGTACAAAGGAATGTGTACACACAATCCTAACAGGTCTTGTGCTCCCAGAGCTAGAGCCAAGCAAATCCCATTCTTACAGGGGTCCAAGAGCTAGATGCTATCAGATCTCATGCTTACAGGAGTCCAAGAGCCACGAAAATTTCGTAAGCAAATTGTTAAAACAAAGGTGAATCTGTGGAGCTGTTGTTCCCGGGTGTGGGAGACGATGACTAAGGTCCTTGAAGGAGGAGGTTAGTACCCCCTGCAACCCTGTAATTACTTAATATCAGTCACTGGAAGGTGACAGGAGCAATGCTAAAGGGGCTGATTGCTGTCCTCCTGGAATAATGAAAGTGGATATCTCTCTCGCTCTATCACGTAAGGGTACCTGGTAATGTTCTTGGGCCAAGCTGAGCTTGGAGACACAACTTTAGCGAGACTCAGTCGAAGATGTTGTTCACGTAGAGGAAAGAGGTATTCCCAGCGACGGTAATCTTTTTCAACTTTCTCTACTCAATACAACATAACCTCACTCCACCACCGTCTGCTTTCTTCACCGCTGTACAAAGTGAAGTTCATGAATTAAACGAGTCTTCTATGAGGATTTCTCGAGCAGGAAGTTAATTTCTTATTGCATTAACCCCACTTTCTTAGGAGGCGCCTTGTAGGGAGACAATTTAATTGATTCAGCATCGCCTATGTCTACACTGCACGTCTATATAGCAAAATTTGGGAACATCTGGAAAGAGATCCGTATGATCATGAAGGAAGGTCACTTAGTCAGTCATTTAAACTTTAAGGTCAATATGTCAGTCATTTCAGCCTCGGTTATAATCAGTCATTATAGGTTATGGATCAATGTGCTTCTTAGGCACGAAATAATTAATATTTTGTACTTTATTTCATCTTAAGAAACAGAATGACACTGCAGGCAGTTGTTTTTATGACAGCAGTGTCCTCGTGAATACACTACTAGCTGTGAAGTCATGCAGTGTTCACAGACTATTGGTGTATCGTCAGAATATATTGCAATGCACTGCGTCAACACACCCTGCCCCTGCTGCAACATTCTCTCCCTGCAGGTGTCACTCAGGTGTTGACGATGCAAGTGACACCTGTCAGGAAGGGTAAATATTATATAGCGTGTTGTGATGAACCAAGCGGCTGTCTGCCTCACGGACCATGTCTCTCGTGAGAACCTGTCCGTGGATCATAAGCTTACCAGTGCCTGTCAGTATCTGTCAGTGCCTGTCAGAGCCTGTCAGTGCCTGCAAGTGAGCTTCAAGCCTGTGCGTCTAACGAGAGAATAAATCTTTCCAAGTCATTACCGTCCCACTGGAGGTAATGTAACGTAAAAGTACACATTAACATAACGCAAACGACCTACTTTAAATATGACTCAAGGCAAGTATGACCTGTGTATCTTGGAAGATGCTGTGGCAGAGTGCACCATGCCCACACTCTAGTGGAAGATGCTGTGGCAGAGTGCACCATGCCCACACTCTCGTGGAAGATGCTGTGGCAGAGTGCACCATGCCCACACTCTCGTGGAAGATGCTGTGGCAGAGTGCACCATGCCCACGCTCTCGTGGAAGATGCTGTGGCAGAGTGCACCATGCCCACACTCTCGTGGAAGATGCTGTGGCAGAGTGCACCATGCCCACGCTCTCGTGGAAGATGCTGTGGCAGAGTGCACCATGCCCACACTCTCGTGGAAGATGCTGTGGCAGAGTGCACCATGCCCACACTCTCGTGGAAGATGCTGTGGCAGAGTGCACCATGCCCACACTCTCGTGGAAGATGCTGTGGCAGAGTGCACCATGCCCACGCTCTCGTGGAAGATGCTGTGGCAGAGTGCACCTTGCCCACAATCTCGTGGAAGATGCTGTGGCAGAGTGCACCATGCCCACACTCTCGTGGAAGATGCTGTGGCAGAGTGCACCATGCCCACGCTCTCGTGGAAGATGCTGTGGCAGGGTGCACCATGCCCACACTCTCGTGGAAGATGCTGTGGCAGGGTGCACCATGCCCACACTTCGTGGAAGATGCTGTGGCAGAGTGCACCATGCCCACACTCGTGGAAGATGCTGTGGCAGGGTGCACCATGCCCACGCTTCGTGGAAGATGCTGTGGCAGGGTGCACCATGCCCACGCTCTCGTGGAAGATGCTGTGGCAGGGTGCACCATGCCCACACCTCGTGGAAGATGCGTGGCAGGTGCACCATGCCCACGCTCTCGTGGAAGATGCCGTGGCAGGTGCACCATGCCCACCCTCGTGGAAGATGCTGTGGCAGGGTGCACCATGCCCACACTCGTGGAAGATGCTGTGGCAGGGTGCACCATGCCCACCCTCGTGGAAGATGCTGTGGCAGGGTGCACCATGCCCACACTCGTGGAAGATGCTGTGGCAGGGTGCACCATGCCCACGCTCTCGTGGAAGATGCTGTGGCAGGATGCACCATGCCCACACTCGTGGAAGATGCTGTGGCAGGGTGCACCATGCCCACACTCGTGGAAGATGCTGTGGCAGGGTGCACCATGCCCACGCTCTCGTGGAAGATGCTGTGGCAGGGTGCACCATGCCCAAACCTCGTGGAAGATGCTGTGGCAGGGTGCACCATGCCCACGCTCCCTGGAAGATGCTGTGGCAGGGTGCACCATGCCCACACAAGGGAAGATGCTGTGGCAGGGTGCACCATGCCCACACTCGTGAAGATGCTGTGGCAGGGTGCACCATGCCCACGCTCTCGTGGAAGATGCTGTGGCAGGGTGCACCATGCCCACACTCATGAAAGATGCTGTGGCAGGGTGCACCATGCCCACGCTCTCGTGGAAGATGCTGTGGCAGGGTGCACCATGCCCACACTCGTGGAAGATGCTGTGGCAGGGTGCACCATGCCCACACTCGTGGAAGATGCTGTGGCAGGGTGCACCATGCCCACACTCGTGAAAGATGCTGTGGCAGGGTGCACCATGCCCACATTCGTGGAAGATGCTGTGGCAGGGTGCACCATGCCCACACTCGTGGAAGATGCTGTGGCAGGGTGCACCATGCCCACACTCGTGGAAGATGCTGTGGCAGGGTGCACCATGCCCACACTCGTGGAAGATACTGTGACAGGGTGCACCATGCCCAAACTCGTGGAAGATGCTGTGGCAGGGTGCACCATGCCCACACTCGGGGAAGATGCTGTGGCAGGGTGCATCATGCCCACACTCGTGGAAGATGCTGTGGCAGGGGCACCATGCCCACGTCTCGTGGAAGATGCTGTGGCAGGGTGCACCATGCCCACACTCGTGGAAGATGCTGTGGCAGGGTGCACCATGCCCACACTCTCTTGGAAGATGCTGTGGCAGGGTGCACCATGCCCACACTCGTGGAAGATGCTGTGGCAGGGTGCATCATGCCCACCTCTCCTGGAAGATGCTGTGGCAGGGTGCACCATGCCCACACTCTCGTGGAAGATGCTGTGGCAGGGTGCACCATGCCCACACTCGTGGAAGATGCTGTGGCAGGGTGCACCATGCCCACACTCGTGGAAGATGCTGTGGCAGGGTGCACCATGCCCACACTCTCTTGGAAGATGCTGTGGCAGGGTGCACCATGCCCACACTCGTGGAAGATGCTGTGGCAGGGTGCACCATGCCCACACTCGTGGAAGATGCTGTGGCAGGGTGCACCATGCCCACACTCGTGGAAGATGCTGTGGCAGGGTGCACCATGCCCACACTCTCTTGGAAGATGCTGTGGCAGGGTGCACCATGCCCACACTCGTGGAAGATGCTGTGGCAGGGTGCACCATGCCCACACTCTCGTGGAAGATGCTGTGGCAGGGTGCACCATGCCCACACTCGTGGAAGATGCTGTGGCAGGGTGCACCATGCCCACACTCGTGGAAGATACTGTGGCAGGGTGCACCATGCCCACGCTCTCGTGGAAGATGCTGTGGCAGGGGGTACCATGCCCACACTCTCTTGGGTATTATCTCTTATACCAAGAGAAGTTACGAGGCTCACAGCTGCTCTGTCTCACCTCATATAAGCTGAGTCCAACTACTGGATGCTCTCTCTCCTCTCTCTCTCTCTCTCTCTCTCTCTCTCTCTCTCTCTCTCTCAACCACACAAAAAAGGCTAACTATTAACTTCGGATAATTGGGTCTGGCGCAGTGTAAGTGGGTACCATTCACTGGATAAGGATTTATTTGTAGACTAAGCGCACCCAGCCCAGGGGCACCTTATTCACGTTAACCCACACCATGGGCTTGAGTGTTAGTTCATGGGTGAGCTGTGTACTCACTTTAACCCACACCATGGGCTTGTGTGTTAGTTCATAGGTGAGCTGTGTACTCACGTTAACCCACACCATGGGCTTGTGTGTTAGTTCATAGGTGAGCTGTGTACTCACTTTAACCCACACCATGGGCTTGTGTGTTAGTTCATAGGTGAGCTGTGTACTCACGTTAACCCACACCATGGGCTTGTTTGTTAGTTCATGGGTGAGCTGTGTACTCACTTTAACCCACACCATGGGCTTGTGTGTTAGTTCATAGGTGAGCTGTGTACTCACGTTAACCCACACCATGGGCTTGTGTGTTAGTTCATGGGTGAGCTGTGTACTAACTGCCTGGAACTCAAGAAATATCAAGATAAACTTGGGAAAAGTGGTTTAGAATATGACTGTGTCTGAGTGTCGACCAGTTAGTGTCTGAGTGTCGACCAGTTAGTGTCTGAGTGTCGACCAGTTGGTGTCTGAGTGTCGACCAGTTAGTGTCTGAGTGTCGACCAGTTAGTGTCTGAGTGTCGACCAGTTAGTGTCTGAGTGTCGACCAGTTAGTGTCTGAGTGTCGACCAGTTGGTGTCTGAGTGTCGACCAGTTAGTGTCTGAGTGTCGACCAGTTGGTGTCTGAGTGTCGACCAGTTAGTGTCTGAGTATCGACCAGTTAGTGTCTGAGTGTCGACCAGTTAGCTTTGTGAGTAAATAGTGAAAGAGTAGCATCCAGCTCCTGGTCCCGGTCCCACCCTCTTGCCAATTGACTGGGAAAAAAGGCATGTCATGTCTTTTATTAAACCTTTGGTGCGTGAGTGAGAGAGAGAGAAAGGGAGAGAGAAAGAGAGAGAGAGAGAGAGAGAGATGCAGGGCGCTACACAGTCTGAGCATCAGCATCCCTGCCTCCCTCTCTCCCTCCCTCCCTCTCTCCCTCACAGCCTCAGTCACCCTCCAACACTCGCACAGAGAACACGATCCTTTCTACTTTTCCTCCTCCCCGTCATTCCGCAACGCCAATGAAGGCGTTGCGAACCACATCATTCCTCGCCCTGCCTGCTGCTGCCTGCAAGCCAGTGCCCACCCCACCACAGGCACCCTGGCTTACTCTCATCCTATATATCTAACCCATGGAAGTCTTATCCCAGTACTCCAAAGCTAAGGAGAAATCGTGAAGGCTCTCACTGCCTACACACAATGTTTGCCTAGAATGTGTAAGAGATAATGTGAGAAAATAATAATGAGTTGTAGTGAGGTGCACCTCATGTCTTCCCATATGATGTGATACCAGTCTTGTAGTAGTGAACACATAAAAAAAGACGTGAATAACGAGATGTGATGAACAGACAGGATACCACAGACAGGAGACGGTGCCACAGACACTCACAGCTCTGGTGTACAGACATCACTTAACACGGGACCTCACGAGATGGTATACATCACACAGGTGAGTGTGTGTGTGTGTCTGTGTGTCTGTTAATGTTCAGTGACGTTACCTCCTGGTCATACTCTGTCATGCTGACGTCTGTGAAGTTGATGTCTGTGAAGCTGACATCTGTGATGCTGACGTCTGTGATGGTGACGTCTGTGATATTGACGTCTGTGATGCTAAAGTCTGTTATGTTGACATCTGTGATGATGACGTCTGTGATGTTGACGTCTGTGATTTTGACGTCTGTGATGTTGACGTCTGTGATCCTAAAGTCTGTTATGTTGACATCTGTGATGATGACGTCTGTGATGTTGACGTCTGTGATTTTGACGTCTGTGATGTTGACATCTGTGATGTTGATGTCTGTGATGTTGATGTCTGTGATGATGACGTCTGTGTTGTTGACGTTTGTGATGCTGACGTCTGTGTTGTTGACGTCTGTGATGCTGACGTCTGTGTTGTTGACGTCTGTGATGCTGACGTCTGTGTTGTTGACGTCTGTGATGCTGACGTCTGTGTTGTTGACGTCTGTGATGCTGACGTCTGTGTTGTTGACGTCTGTGTTGTTGACGTCTGTGTTGTTGACGTCTGTGTTGTTGACGTCTGTGATGCTGACGTCTGTGTTGTTGACGTCTGTGATGCTGACGTCTGTGATGCTGACGTGCTGACATCTTGTCAGAAGAAAGTGACGCGTGTGTGAGTGTACTAATCTAATTGTGGTTGTAGGGGTCTAGTCACAGCTCCTGCTTCATGAGCTTTATCATACCTATTCTTAAAGTTGTGTATGGTTCGTACCTCTACTACGTCACTTCCCAGACTATTCCAATTCCTGACAACTCTATGACTGAAGAAATACTTCCTAACATCCATGTAACTCATCTACCTCTTCAACTTTAAACTGTGACCCCTTGTTGCTGTGTCCCATCTCTGGAACATCTTGTCTCTGTCCACCTTATCTATTCCTCTCAGTATTTTATATGTCGTTTTCATGTGTCCCCTATCCCTCCTGTCCTCCAGTGTCGTCAGATCGATTTCCCTTAACCTTTCCTCATAGGACAAACCCCTCATCTCTGGGACTAGTCTTGTTGCAAACCTTTGCACTTTCTATAATTTCTTGACGTGCTTGACCAGGTGTGGGTTCCAAACTGGTGCTGCGTATTCCAATGTGGGTCTGACGTGTGAGTGTGTGTGTGTGTGTGTGTGTGTGTGTGTACTCTCCTAGTTGCGGCTGCAGGAGTCAAGTTACAGCTCCTGGCCCCGTGTGTGTGTGTGTGTGTGTGTACATAAATACATCTAAGTTGTTGGAGTGTGGAGTAATTTGTTGGAGTGTGGAGTAAGTTGTTGGAGTGTGGAGTGAGTTGTTGGTATGTGGAGTAAGTTGTTGGTGTGTGGAGTGAGTTGTTGGTGTGTAGAGTGAGTTGTTGGTGTGTGGAGTGAGTTGTTGGTGTGTGGAGTGAGTTGTTGGAGTGTGGAGTGAGTTGTTGGTGTATGGAGTAAGTTGTTGGTGTGTGGAGTGAGTTGTTGGTGTGTAGAGTGAGTTGTTGGTGTGTGGAGTGAGTTGTTGGTGTGTGGAGTGAGTTGTTGGAGTGTGGAGTGAGTTGTTGGTGTGTGGAGTGATTTGTTGGTGTGTGGAGTGAGTTGTTAGTGTGTGGAGTGAGTTGTTGGTGTGTGGAGTGAGTTGTGTATGTGTGGAGTGAGTTGTTGGTGTGTGGAGTGAGTTGTTTGTGTGTGGAGTGAGTTGTTGGTGTGTGGAGTGAGTTGTTGGTGTGTGGAGTGAGTTGTTGGTGTGTGGAGTGAGTTGTTGGTGTGTGGAGTGAGTTGTTGGTGTGTGGAGTGAGTTGTGTATGTGTGGAGTGAGTTTTTGGTGTGTGGAGTGAGTTGATGGTGTGTGGAGTGAGTTGTGTATGTGTAGAGTGAGTTGTTGGTGTGTGGAGTGAGTTGTGTATGTGTAGAGTGAGTTGTTGGTGTGTGGAGTGAGTTTGAGTGTGGAGTGAGTTTGAGTGTGGAGTGAGTTTGAGTGTGGAGGGAGTTTGAGTGTGGAGTGAGTTTGAGTGTAGAGTGAGTTTGAGTGTGGAGTGAGTTTGAGTGTGGAGTGAGTTTGAGTGTGGAGTGAGTTTGAGTGTGGAGTGAGTTTGAGTGTGGAGTGAGTTTGAGTGTGGAGTGAGTTTGAGGTGGAGTGAGTTTGAGGTGGAGTGAGTTTGAGTGGGGAGTTTTGAGTTTGAGTGTGGAGTGAGTTTGAGTGTGGAGTGAGTTTGAGTGTGAGTGAGTTTGAGTGTGGAGTGAGTTGAGGTGGAGGAGTGAGGTGGAGTGAGTTGAGTGTGGAGTGAGTTTGAGTGTGGAGTGAGTTTGAGTGTGGAGTGAGTTTGAGTGTGGAGTGAGTTTGAGTGTGGAGTGAGTTTGAGTGTGGAGTGAGTTTGAGTGTGGAGTGAGTTTGAGTGTGGAGTGAGTTTGAGGTGGGTGAGTTTGAGGTGGAGGAGTTTGAGTGTGGAGTGAGTTTGAGTGTGGAGTGAGTTTGAGTGTGGAGTGAGTTTGAGGTGGAGTGAGTTTGAGTGGAGTGAGTTTGAGTGTGGAGTGAGTTTGAGGTGGGGAGTGAGTGTGGAGTGAGTTTGAGTGTGGAGTGAGTTTGAGTGTGGAGTGAGTTTGAGTGTGGAGTGAGTGAGTGTGGAGTGAGTGAGTGTGGAGTGAGTTTGAGTGTGGAGTGAGTTTGAGTGTGGAGTGAGTTTGAGGTGGAGTGAGTTTGAGTGTGGAGTGAGTTTGAGTGTGGGGTGAGTTGTGAGGTGTGGAGTGAGTTTGAGTGTGGAGTGAGTTTGAGTGTGGAGTGAGTTTGAGTGTGGAGTGAGTTTGAGTGTGGAGTGAGTTTGAGTGTGGAGTGAGTTTGAGTGTGGAGTGAGTTTGAGTGTGGAGTGAGTTTGAGTGTGGAGTGAGTTTGAGTGTGGGAGTGAGTGTGGAGTGAGTGGTGGGAGTGAGTTTGAGTGTGGAGGAGTTTGAGTGTGGGTGAGTGAGTGTGGAGTGAGTGAGTGTGGAGTGAGTGAGTGTGGAGTGAGTGAGTGTGGAGTGAGTGAGTGTGGAGTGAGTGAGTGTGGAGTGAGTGAGTGTGGAGTGAGTGAGTGTGGAGTGAGTGAGTGTGAGTGAGTGTGGAGTGAGTGAGTGTGGAGTGAGTTTGAGTGTGGAGTGAGTTTGAGTGTGAGGAGTGAGTGGAGGAGTGTGGAGTGAGTTTGAGTGTGGAGTGAGTGAGTGTGGAGTGAGTGAGTGTGGAGTGAGTGAGTAGTGGAGTGAGGAGTGAGGTGGGAGGAGTGTGGGAGGAGTGGGAGTGAGTGTGAGGAGTGATGGAGTGAGTGAGGTGGGAGGAGTGAGGTGGAGTGAGTGAGTGTGAGGAGGTGGAGTGAGTGAGGTGTGAGTGAGTTTGAGTGTGGAGTGAGTGAGTGTGGAGTGAGTGAGTGGAGTGAGTGAGTGTGGAGGAGTGAGTGTGGAGTGAGTGAGTGTGGAGGAGGAGTGAGGAGTGAGTGTGGAGGGGAGTGGAGTGAGGAGTGTGGAGTGAGTGAGTGTGGAGTGAGTGAGTGTGGAGTGAGGGTGTGGAGTGAGTGAGGTGGAGTGAGTGAGTGGGAGTGAGGAGTGTGGAGTGAGTGAGTGTGGAGGAGTGAGTGGAGTGAGTGAGTTGAGTGAGTGAGTGTGGAGTGAGGTAGGAGTGAGTGAGAGTGGAGGTGCTGAGTGTGGAGAGGAGGTGGAGGAGTGAGTGGGAGTGAGTGTGAAATAGTTGATGAGCTAGCTGGAGTTAACTGCAGTTATACTGCAGTCAACAGGTGAGTTAGACTGCAGTTAGAATAGTATGACATGCCTAGTTCAACATACAGTTATACACTGCAGTTCAACATAGAGTTATACACTGCCCAGTTGAACATACAGTTATACATGCCAGTTCAACATACAGTTATACACTGCCTAGTTCAACATACAGTTATACACTGCCAGTTCAACATACAGTTATACACTGCCTAGTTCAACATACAGTTATACTGCCTAGTTCAACATACAGTTATAACTGCCTAGTTCAACATACAGTTATACACTGCCTAGTTCAACATACAGTTATACACTGCCTAGTTCAACATACAGTTATACACTGCTAGTTCAACATACAGTTATACACTGCCAGTTCAACATACAGTTATACACTGCCAGTTCAACATACAGTTATAACTGCCCAGTTCAACATACAGTTATACACTGCCTAGTTCAACATACAGTTATACACTGCCTAGTTCAGCATACAGTTATACACTGCTAGTTCAACATACAGTTATACACTGCCTAGTTCAACATACAGTTATACACTGCCAGTTCAACATACAGTTATATACTGCCTAGTTCAACATACAGTTATTACTGCCTAGTTCAACATACAGTTATACACTGCCTAGTTCAACATACAGTTATACACTGCCTAGTTCAACATACAGTTATACACTGCTAGTTCAACATACAGTTATAACTGCCTAGTTCAACATACAGTTATAACTGCCTAGTTCAACATACAGTTATACTGCCTAGTTCAACATACAGTTATAACTGCCTAGTTCAACATACAGTTATACACTGCCTAGTTCAGCATACAGTTATACACTGCCTAGTTCAACATACAGTTATACACTGCCTAGTTCAACATACAGTTATACACTGCCTAGTTCAACATACAGTTATACACTGCCTAGTTCAACATACAGTTATACACTGCCTAGTTCAACATACAGTTATACACTGCCTAGTTCAACATACAGTTATACACTGCCTAGTTCAACATACAGTTATACACTGCCTAGTTCAACATACAGTTATACACTGCCTAGTTCAACATACAGTTATACACTGCCTAGTTCAACATACAGTTATACATGCCTAGTTCAACATACAGTTATATACTGCCTAGTTCAACATACAGTTATACACTGCCTAGTTCAACATAGTTACTCCAGTTAACATACAGTTATCACTGCCTAGTTCAACATACAGTTATACACTGCCTAGTTCAACATACAGTTATACACTGCCTAGTTCAACATACAGTTATACACTGCCCTAGTTCAACATACAGTTATAACTGCCTAGTTCAACATACAGTTATACACTGCCTAGTTCAACATACAGTTATACACTGCCTAGTTCAACATACAGTTATACACTGCCTAGTTCAACATACAGTTATACACTGCCAGTTCAACATACAGTTATACACTGCCCAGTTCAACATACAGTTATAACTGCCTAGTTCAACATACAGTTATACACTGCCTAGTTCAACATACAGTTATACACTGCCTAGTTCAACATACAGTTATATACTGCCTAGTTCAACATACAGTTATACACTGCCTAGTTCAACATACAGTTATACACTGCCTAGTTCAGCATACAGTTATACACTGCTTAGTTCAACATACAGTTATACACTGCCTAGTTCAACATACAGTTATACACTGCCCAGTTCAACATACAGTTATATACTGCCTAGTTCAACATACAGTTATACACTGCCTAGTTCAACATACAGTTATACACTGCCTAGTTCAACATACAGTTATACACTGCCTAGTTCAACATACAGTTATACACTGCCTAGTTCAACATACAGTTATACACTGCCTAGTTCAACATACAGTTATACACTGCCTAGTTCAACATACAGTTATACACTGCCTAGTTCAACATACAGTTATACACTGCCTAGTTCAACATACAGTTATAACTGCCTAGTTCAACATACAGTTATAACTGCCTAGTTCAACATACAGTTATACACTGCCTAGTTCAACATACAGTTATATACTGCCTAGTTCAACATACAGTTATATACTGCCTAGTTCAACATACAGTTATATACTGCCTAGTTCAACATACAGTTATATACTGCCTAGTTCAACATACAGTTATATACTGCCTAGTTCAACATACAGTTATACACTGCCTAGTTCAACATACAGTTATACACTGCCTAGTTCAACATACAGTTATACACTGCCTAGTTCAACATACAGTTATACACTGCCTAGTTCAACATACAGTTATACACTGCCTAGTTCAACATACAGTTATACACTGCCTAGTTCAACATACAGTTATACACTGCCCAGTTCAACATACAGTTATACACTGCCTAGTTCAACATACAGTTATACATTGCCTAGTTCAACATACAGTTATACACTGCCTAGTTCAACATACAGTTATATACTGCCTAGTTCAACATACAGTTATATACTGCCTAGTTCAACATACAGTTATACACTGCCTAGTTCAACATACAGTTATACACTGCCTAGTTCAACATACAGTTATACACTGCCTAGTTCAACATACAGTTATACACTGCCTAGTTCAACATACAGTTATACACTGCCCAGTTCAACATACAGTTATATACTGCCTAGTTCAACATACAGTTATACACTGCCTAGTTCAACATACAGTTATACACTGCCTAGTTCAACATACAGTTATACACTGCCTAGTTCAACATACAGTTATAACTGCCTAGTTCAACATACAGTTATACACTGCCTAGTTCAACATACAGTTATACACTGCCTAGTTCAACATACAGTTATACACTGCCTAGTTCAACATACAGTTATACACTGCCTAGTTCAACATACAGTTATACACTGCCTAGTTCAACATACAGTTATACACTGCCTAGTTCAACATACAGTTATACACTGCCTAGTTCAACATACAGTTATACACTGCCTAGTTCAACATACAGTTATACACTGCCTAGTTCAACATACAGTTATACACTGCCTAGTTCAACATACAGTTATACACTGCCTAGTTCAACATACAGTTATACACTGCCTAGTTCAACATACAGTTATACACTGCCTAGTTCAACATACAGTTATACACTGCCTAGTTCAACATACAGTTATACACTGCCAGTTCAACATACAGTTAATACTGCCTAGTAAACAGTTTATACAGTTAACATACAGTTTACTCTAGTTCAACATACAGTTATACACTGCCTAGTTCAACATACAGTTATACACTGCCAAATGAAAATAATAATATATGAAAGTATAATAATAAACAGTTATAACTGAATAACAAAATAAGTTATAATGTAGTCAATAAGTTATACTGTAATAATAATAATAATAAAATAATAATAATAATAATAATAATAATAATAATAATAAAATAATAATAATGAATAATAATAATATAATAATAATAATATATAATAATAATGATAATAATAATAATAATAATAATAATAATAATAATAATAATAATAATAATAATAATAATAATAATAATAATATAATAATAATAATAATAATAATAATAATAATAATAATAATAATAATAATAATAATAATAATAATAATATAACAATAATAATAATAATAATAATAATAATAATAATAATAATAATAATAATAATAATAATAATAATAATAATAATAATAATAATAATAATAATAATAATAATAATAATAATAATAATAATAATAATAATAATAATAATAATAATAATAATAATAATAATAATAATAATAATAATAATAATAATAATAATAATAATAATAATAATAATAATAATAATAATAATAATAATAATAATAATAATAATAATAATAATATAATAATAATAATAATACATTACATAATATATATAATAATATAATAATAATAATATAATAATAATAATAATAATAATAATAATAATAATAATAATAATATATAATAATAATAATAATAATAATAATAATAATAATATAATAATAATAATAATAATATATAATATTATATACTATACTATAATATATACTATAATAATAATATTACCACTAATAATAATTGTAATAATAATAATAGTAATAATAATTAATATATACTATATATAATATATAATAATAATAATAATAATAATAATAATAATATAATAATAAATATAATATATAATATATATATAATAATATATATATAATAATATATAATAATATATAATAATAATAATGTAATAATAATATATAATATTAGATATAATAATATATTATAAATAATACTAAAATAATTAATTCAATACTAAATCTAAGTATATATTTACTAAATATCAATGATAACTTATCCATAATTAATTTTAAAATGTATTTGCACTCTGAGTATTTAGACTACTAATAACAGTGAATTCTGATCTAAATGTAAGATTAGTAAACATAATGTCCAATGGTAAATGTTATGCACTCTGGCAGTAGGTTTGTAGACAGCAATCATCCAGGGAGGTTCTACCCTCCTGTGAGTATCAAACAGAAGCCAGGTAAATGTTATGCACTCTGGCAGTAGGCTGGTAGACAGCAATCATTCAGGGAGGTTCTACCCCCCTGTGAGTGTCAAACAGAAGCCTGGTAAATGTTATGCACTCTGGCAGTAGGCTGGTAGACAGCAATCATCCAGGGAGGTTCTACCCCCCTGTGAGTGTCAAACAGAAGCCTGGTAAATGTTATGCACTCTGGCAGTAGGCTGGAAGACAGCAATCATCCAGGGAGGTTCTACCCTCCTGTGAGTGTCAAACAGAAGCCTGGTAAATGTTATGCACTCTGGCAGTAGGCTTGTAGACAGCAATCATCCAGGGAGGTTCTACCCTCCTGTGAGTGTCAAACAGAAGCCTGGTAAATGTTATGCACTCTGGCAGATGTTCTGTAGTCATGTATCAGAAGTGTTCATTAGTCGATGTCAAACAGATATGCTAAGGTAGATGATGTCTGTGTCACTGTTGTGAAGGTTCAGTGATGCTTGTTGTCACTGTTGTGAAGGTTCAGTGATGTCTGTTTCACTGTTGTGAAGGTTCAGTGATGTCTGTTGTCACTGTTGTGAAGGTTCAGTGATGTCTGTTGTCACTGTTGTGAAGGTTCAGTGATGTCTGTTGTCACTGTTGTGAAGGTTCAGTGATGTCTGTTGTCACTGTTGTGAAGGTTCAGTGATGTCTGTTGTCACTGTTGTGAAGGTTCAGTGATGTCTGTTGTCACTGTTGTGAAGGTTCAGTGATGTCTGTTGTCACTGTTGTGAAGGTTCAGTTATGTCTGTTGTCACTGTTGTGAAGGTTCAGTGATGTCTGTTGTCACTGTTGTGAAGGTTCAGTGATGTCTGTTGTCACTGTTGTGAAGATTCAGTGATGTCTGTTGTCACTGTTGTGAAGGTTCAGTGATGTCTGTTGCCACTGTTGTGAAGGTTCACTGATGTCTGTTGCCACTGTTGTGAAGGTTCACTGATGTCTGTTGTCACTGTTGTGAAGGTTCACTGATGTCTGTTGTCACTGTTGTGAAGGTTCACTGATGTCTGTTGTCACTGTTGTGAAGGTTCACTGATGTCTGTTGTCACTGTTGTGAAGGTTCACTGATGTCTGTTGTCACTGTTGTGAAGGTTCACTGATGTCTGTTGTCACTGTTGTGAAGGTTCACTGATGTCTGTTGTCAAGGTTCACTGATGTCTGTTGTCACTGTTGTGATGGTTCACTGATGTCTGTTGTCACTGTTGTGAAGGTTCAGTGATGTCTGTTATCACTGTTGTGTTGGTTCAGTGTTGTCACTGTTGTGTTGGTTCAGTGTTGTCACTGCAGTTACTTGTGGGTACTCAGCGTGGTGTTGTCACCACCACCACCACCATTACCACCACAACCACCACCACCACCACAACTACCACCACCACCAATACCACCACCACAACCACCACAACTACCACAACTACCACTACCACCACCATCACCACTACCACCACAACCACCACCACTACCACCACCACAACTACCACCACTACCACCACCACTACCACCACCACCACCACCACCACCACCACCACCATTACCACCACAAATACCACCACCACAAATACCACCACCACAACCACCACAACTACCACAACTACCACTACCACCACCACCACCACAACTACCACTACCACCACCACAACTACCACCACCCCTACCACAACCACCACCACTATCACCACCACCAATACCACTACCACCGCAACCACCACCACTACCACCACCACAACTACCACTACCACCACCACAACTACCATTACCACCCCCATCACCATTACCACCACCACTACAACCACTATACCCACAACCACTACCACCACAATAAGGGTAAACAAAACATCTTTCCCCCTTGTGTCCCTTCTTGGCACTGTGCCACCAGCAATAACTTAAGTGTTAATAATACTTTATCGTGCCAGAGCTGAACCAACACTAACAATTAATTACTCATTATATTAACAATTATTTTCAACCAGTCAGTCAGAGCATCATTAAGTTCCTTCAGTGTTCTCAGTGAACAGACGAAAGTTCTAACATTGTTCACAAAGAACATTGATCACACAGAACACTGATCACACAGAACACTGATCACACAGAACACTGATCACACAGAACATTGTTCACACAGAACATTGATTACACAGAACACTGATCACACAGAACACTGATCACACAGAACACTGATCACACAGAACACTGATCACACAGAACACTGATCACACAGAACACTGATCACACAGAACACTGATAACACAGAACATTGATCACACAGAACATTGATCACACAGAACACTGATCACACAGAACACTGATCACACAGAACACTGATCCCACAGAACACTGATCACACAGAACACTGATCACACAGAACATTGATCACACAGAACATTGATCACACAGAACACTGATCACACAGAACACTGATCACACAGAACACTGATCACACAGAACACTGATCACACAGAACACTGATCACACAGAACACTGATCACACAGAACACTGATCACACAGAACATTGATCACACAGAACATTGATCACACAGAACATTGATCACACAGAACACTGATCACATAGAACACTGATCACACAGAACACTGATCACACAGAACATTGATCACACAGAACACTGATCACACAGAACACTGATCACACAGAACACTGATCACACAGAACATTGATCACACAGAACATTGATCACACAGAACACTGATCAAACAGAACACTGATCACACAGACCAAACAATTACACACAACAACAAATATTTAAATACAACAATAAACATCGAAATCACCTCTGAAGGTGAGTCCTGACGTTCAGAGGCTGAACATAATACTGGGCTGGTTGGTCTTTCAGACCTGGGTATAATAATAATAATAATAATAATAATAATAATAATAATAATAATAATAATAGTATCTTTATTTCTACAAGTACATGTACAAGGTATACAGACCATAGCTGACATCAATGACATACTACTATATAGAAAACCCCTTGTTATGCTGAGCATTTCCCGCAAATTAAGTCAGTTTTGTCCCAGGATGCGACCCACACCAGTCCACTAATACCTAGGTACCTATTTTACTGCTAGGTGAACATGGACAGCAGGTGTCTTAAGGAAACACGTCCTAATGTTTCTACCCGTACCGGGGATCGAACCACAGACCTCAGTGTGTGAGATGAGTGCTCTAGCAAACGAGCTACGGAGTATTTCTCTCTCTCTCTCTCTCTCTCTTCCAGTATATGGCTATGCGATAGTCTTCTCTATGGCTGAGATGGCATCTTCTCTATGGCTAAGATGGCTGTCTGGCAGTCTTCCCTATGGCTGACAATCTTCCTAGATGAGTTGAGAGGGCCGGCTGCCTCCCTTAATTCCGTTATCGTCTGTTCTTATTCTGTTAGCCTGGGCACGCTTGCTCCTCCAAGATGTGTTGCCGCACTGCTCTGTTAACCCCTCTCTCTCTCTCTCTCTCTCTCTCTCCTGGTAATCAATTAGGTCATCTCAAACAATATCTCAGACTTTATCCTCGTTACTTGACGTTAATTTGCTTGTCTAAAGGAACAATTCTCCTCCGCAGTGCTTTCAACATTAATCCTTCTTCTCTCTCATGTCTGTCTCTTGTTTACTCCTTCGTGGTGTCTCTATGTTTCTATTCTTTGATGTTTCTATGTCTATAGTTTTCTGTTTGTTCTCTGCAATTTGCATCTCTGTATCATTTTGCTGACAGTCACATGGAATCACAACAGTTGTACACTCCCGGGCAGTATGGGTTTAGGGCAGGTTGTTCCTGCCTTTCACAACTGCTAGATCATTACTACGTGGTCCTGGATGCACTGGAAGACGAGCTAAATGCTGATGTTGTGTACAATGATTTTGCGAAAGCCTTCTATAAGTGTGACCACGGTGTAATACCACATAATATACGTCCAAAAAGAATACGTGATAAAGCAGGCAGAGGTATATTTAAATTCTTAATAGAAGCATAAGAATAATAGTAAAGAGAGTGAAGTCGGAGGGTGACACAGTGAGAAGTTCTGTTCCTCAAGGCACAGTACAGACCCCACTTGTGTTTCTCACTCTTATATTAGACACAGACAAGGACATAACTCACAGCACTGTAACATTCTTTGCTGATAACACCAGAATCTCTGAGAGTGGCGTCCGTCGATGACACAGTGAACCTTCAAGCAGACATAAATCAAGTCTTTCACTGGACCTCAGACAACAATATGAGGTTCAGTGAGGACAAGTTGCTATGGAAGAATGAAGGAAATAAAGACCGTAACTGAGTACAGGACGAACTTGAATCATTCAAATAATATTCAAGTATCACAGTAGTGTTGCTATTGATACCACAAATACAACAATAGGCTGGATAACTATAACTTTCAAGACAAGAGATGCTGAGCCCAAGACGATAATAAAGTCACTGGTTCTCTCCAGGCTGGAATACTGCTGTATACAAACGGCCTTCTTCAAGGCAGACGAGACTACCTTGAAGAAGAAAACTTTCATTGCTGGAATTCTTACATGAAAACTACTGGCAACGCCTGAAATCCCTTCAACTGTGTTCCTTGGAACGTAAACAAGAAAGTACATCATAATCTACATCTGGAAAGCCCAGGAGGGCCAGGTCACCTCAAGCTATCTGCTTTTGCTCTGCCTTCACTCTGGCTTACTTGACAAACTCCCAGAGATACTGCTAACGAGGTAATTGGAGGTCAAGCGTTAACAAGTAGCAGACACTGGTGTTGTTAGTGATTCAGAGACCTGATGTTACAGCGCCTCTCTCCCAGGTGGCAGACACACCCATCGTTCTCTCCTCTGTTGTCTGTCTGTCTGTAACATTCTCTGCTCTGCTGTCTGCAATATTCTGTGCTGTCTGTCTGCTTCTATGTTTGTACTGTTCCCTTCTATGACTGTAACTGCCTAGTAATAATTAAAACTTCTGTAATTTCATACTTGTAGGCACTGTAGTACAGCAGTACAAGAGTACAGCACTTCAGTAGCACATCTCTGGAGACTGTTCAGTCTGTCACCACTGTAAGTTACAGTGCCAGTCTCGCACACTAAGTTACAGTGCCAGTCTCGCACACTGTAAGTTACAGTGCCAGTCTCGCACACTGTAAGTTAAAGTGCCAGTCTCGCACACTGTAAGTTACAGTGCCAGTCTCGCACACTGTAAGTTACAGTGCCAGTCTCGCACACTGTAAGTTACAGTGCCAGTCTCGCACACTGTAAGTTACAGTGCCAGTCTCGCACACTGTAAGTTACAGTGCCAGTCTCGCACACTGTACGGCTCCTGCCTCCACTACATCACTTCCCAGACTTCTACTTCCATCTCTTGAACATCCTGTGTACTCACCTAGTTGTTGTTGCAGGGGTCGAGACATAGCTCCTGGCCCCGCCTCTTCACTGGCCGCTACTGGTTCACTCTCCCTGCGCCATGAGCTTTATCATACCTCTTCTTAAAGCTATGTATGGAATCTGCCTCACTACATCCTTCCCAACTATTCACTTCCGACCACTCTGTGACTGAAGAAATACTTCCTAACATCCCTGTGATTCATCTGAGTCTTCAACTTCCAACTGTGTCCCCTTGTTGCTGTGTTCCATCTCTGGAACATTCTGTCCCTGTCCACCTTGTCAATTCCTCTCAGTATCTTATATGTCGTTATCATGTTCCCCCTATCTCTCCTGTCCTCCAGTGTCGTCATGTCGATTTCCCTTAACCTCTCCTCGTAGGACATACCCCTTAGCTCCGGAACTAGTCTTGTTGCAAACCTTTGCACTTTCTCTAGTTTCTTTACGTGCTTGGATAAATGTGGGTTCCAAACTGGTGCTGCATACTCCAGTATGGGCCTAACGTACACAGTGTACAGGGTCCTGAACGATTCTTTATTAAGATGTCGGAATGCTGTTCTTAGGTTTGCTAGGCGCCCGTATGCTGCAGCGGTTATTTGGTTGATGTGTGCCTCAGGAGATGTGCTCGGTGTTATACTCACCCCAAGATCATTTTCCTTGATTGAAGTTTGTAGTCTCTGGCCCCTACACTGTACTCCGTCTGCGGTCTTCTTTGCCCTTCCCCAATCTTCATGACTTTGCACTTGGTGGGGTTGAACTCCAGGAGCCAATTGCTGGACCCGGCTTGCAGCCTGTCCAGATCCCTTTGTAGTTCTGCCTGGTCCTCGTCCGATTGAATTCTTCTCATGTGTGTGTGTGTGTGTGTGTGTGTGTTTTAGTGTGTGTGTGTGTGTGTGTGTGTGTGTTAGTGTGTGTGTGTGTGTGTGTGTGTGTGTGTGTGTGTGTGTGTGTGTGTGTGTGTGTGTGTGTTAGTGTGTGTGTGTGTGTGTGGTGTGTGTGTTAGTGTGTGTGTGTGTGTGTGTGTGTGTGTGTGTATGTGTGTTAGTGTTAGTGTGTGTGTGTGTGTGTGTGTGTGTATGTGTGTAGTGTTAGTGTGTGTGTGTGTGTGTGTGTGTGTGTGTGTGTGTGTGTGTGTGTGTGTGTGTGTGTGTGTGTGTAGTTGTGTGTGTGTGTGTGTGTGTGTGTGTGTGTGTGTGTGTGTGTCTTATCTTCTGATAATCAACTGGTGTATATAATTACTCTCAGGCTGCTGTCTGCTTGGTGACATCTGCTCTCTGCGCAGCAGACTCCATAACTTCAGACCGCAATAATGTAACCAGCTCTGCTGAAGTTCAGGATAGTCTATGAACCGGTTTGCTGACAACTGAAAGGGACACGGGTAAGATTACCGGGACAAGGACTGGAGGCTGGGCTGGCAGAGACGTACTGAGCAAACTCTGCTCACACCTGCTGTCCCTGCTTACCTAGCGGTAATTAGGTACCCAGGAGTGAGTGTTCTGTTGTGGGTAGCAACCCTGGAGCAGGAAGCTACTGTGAGAGGTGTATGTCTGTGTGTATATACACTGAGAGGTGTATGTCTGTGTGTATATACACTGAGAGGTGTATGCCTGTGTGTATATACACTGAGAGGTGTATGTCTGTGTGTATATACACTGAGAGGTGTATGCCTGTGTGTATATACACTGAGAGGTGTATGCCTGTTGTATATACACTGAGAGGTGTATGTCTGTGTGTATATACACTGAGAGGTGTATGTCTGTGTGTATATACACAGAGAGGTGTATGTCTGTGTGTATATACACTGAGAGGTGTATGTCTGTGTGTATATACACTGAGAGGTGTATGTCTGTGTGTATATACACTGAGAGGTGTATGTCTGTGTGTATATACACTGAGAGGTGTATGCCTGTGTGTATATACACTGAGAGGTGTATGTCTGTGTGTATATACACTGAGAGGTGTATGCCTGTGTGTATATACACTGACAATTCACTTAAATTCCCATTTTTTAGTTACTAAAGTAATCTCACCTTGTGGTGAACACTGGCATGCAGCCTTAATGACACTCGTGTAGCAGATAGGCTTTAAACCCCATTAACCCAATCCATGCAAACCTTGGTCGACCTCACTGCCTCTAAGCCATGATATTTCTACAAGATGAATGCTCCTGTATTATTCACAGTATTGATCCATTCAAATATATTTTTACTTGTGTGTTTTGAGACATGTACTAGAACTATACATGTATTATACATTTATTTTGTATAAATCCTACGAGTGACATGAACGAGCCTGTGACTGGTAGTTAACGTTGAAATACCAAGGCATTTTTCAACACCTCTTTGGTTTGGTGTCATGCACTATCCAGTACACAATACAGTGGGTAATGGCATTGTTACCTGTGTAACTAGTGGGTAGTGGCGCCGTTGTTACCAGTGTAACTAGTGGATGTAATAATTTCAGAGAATTGTGATGTAAATAACCCATCACCGATCTTTAGACTATCACATGATTGATGGCGTTCAATACTGGCAAGTTAATAATTAATACACATGTCTAATACTTTGGTATCTTTAATAATTAAACGATTCGTCTGCGTAGCAGGCTTCTTCAGTACAATACAGGCGACAGGAGAAGGAAACAGTATAAGGAACAATCCTGAGGTGGTCAGTCCCTCAGTTGTGATAGCTGGTGGTCAGTCCCTCAGTTGTGATAGCTGGTGGTCAGTCCCTCAGTTGTGATAGCTGGTGGTCAGTCCCTCAGTTGTGATAGCTGGTGGTCAGTCCCTCAGTTGTGATAGCTGGTGGTCAGTCCCTCAGTTGTGATAGCTGGTGGTCAGTCCCTCAGTTGTGATAGCTGGTGGTCAGTCCTCATGTGATAGCTGGTGGTCAGTCCTCAGTGTGATAGCTGGTGGTCAGTCCCTCAGTGTGATAGCGGTGGTCAGTCCTCATTGGATGTATGATACGGTGGTCAGTCTCTAGTGTCATAGCGGTGGTCAGTCCTGTGTGATAGCAGGTGGTCAGTCCTCAGTTGTGATAGCTGGTGGTCAGTCCTCAGTTGTGATAGCTGTGGTAGTCCCTCGTTGTGATAGCTGTGGTCAGTCCTCAGTTGTGATAGCTGGTGGTCATCCTCAGTGTGATAGCGGTGGTCAGTCCTAGTGTGATAGCTGGTGGTCAGTCCTCAGTGTGATAGCTGGTGCAGTCCTCAGTTGTGATAGCTGGTGGTCAGTCCTCAGTTGTGATAGCTGGTGGTCAGCTCAGTGATGATAGCAGGTGGTCAGTCCTAGTGATGATAGCAGGTGGTCATCCCAGTGATGATCAGGTTTTCTCAGTGTGATAGCGGTGGTCAGTCCTCAGTGTATAGCGGTGGTCAGTCCTCAGTGATGATAGCAGGTGGTCAGTCCTAGTGATGATAGCGGGGCAGTCCCTCAGTGATGATAGCAGGTGGTCAGTCCTCAGTGTGATAGCGGTGGTCAGTCCTCAGTGATAGCGGTGGTCAGTCTCAGTGATGATAGCAGGTGGTCAGTCCCTTAGTGATGATAGCAGTGGTCAGTCCTCAGTGATGATAGCAGGTGGTCAGTCCTCAGTGTGATAGCAGGTGGTCAGTCCCTCGTGATGATAGCAGGTGGTCGTCCTCAGTGATGATAGCAGGTGGTCAGTCCCAGTGATGATAGCGGTGGTCAGTCCTCAGTGTGATAGCGGTGGTCAGTCCTCAGTTGTGAAGCTGGTGGTCAGTCCTCGTGATGATAGGGTCACATGTGTGGTCAGTCCTCAGTGAGATGCGGTGGTCAGTCCCTCAGTTGTGATGCTGGTGGTCAGTCCTCAGTTGTGATAGCTGGTGGTCAGTCCTCAGTGTGATAGCGGTGGTCAGTCCCTATGTGATAGCGGTGGTCAGTCCTCAGTGTGATAGCAGGTGGTCAGTCCCTCAGTGTGATAGCGGTGGTCAGTCCCTCAGTGTGATAGCAGGTGGTCAGTCCTCATGTGATAGCGGTGGTCAGTCCTCAGTGATGATAGCGGTGGTCAGTCCTAGTGTGATAGCAGGTGGTCAGTCCTCAGTGATGATAGCGGTGGTCAGTCCTCAGTGATGATAGCAGGTGGTCAGTCCTCAGTGATGATAGCAGGTGGTCAGTCCTCAGTGATGATAGCGGTGGTCAGTCCCTCAGTGATGATAGCAGGTGGTCAGTCCCTCAGTGATGATAGCGGTGGTCAGTCCCTCAGTGATGATAGCAGGTGGTCAGTCCTCAGTGATGATAGCGGTGGTCAGTCCCTCAGTGATGATAGCAGGTGGTCAGTCCCTCAGTGTGATAGCGGTGGTCAGTCCCTCAGTGTGATAGCGGTGGTCAGTCCCTCAGTGTGATAGCGGTGGTCAGTCCCTCAGTGTGATAGCGGTGGTCAGTCCTCAGTGTGATAGCAGGTGGTCAGTCCTCAGTGTGATAGCGGTGGTCAGTCCCTCAGTGTGATAGCGGTGGTCAGTCCCTCAGTGTGATAGCGGTGGTCAGTCCCTCAGTGTGATAGCGGTGGTCAGTCCCTCAGTGTGATAGCGGTGGTCAGTCCCTCAGTGTGATAGCGGTGGTCAGTCCCTCAGTATGATAGCTGGTGGTCAGTCCTCAGTGTGATAGCGGTGGTCAGTCCTCAGTGATGATAGCGGTGGTCAGTCCCTCTATGATAGCGGTGGTCAGTCCCTCAGTTGTGATGCTGTGTCAGTCCCTCAGTTGTGATAGCTGGTGGTCGTTCAGTTATGCTGGTGGTCAGTCCTAGTGTGATAGCAGGTGGTGTCTTGTGTGATGGTGGTGGTAGTCCCCAGTTTGAAGCGGGCAGCCTCGTTTGATAGCAGGTGGCAGTCCTCAGGGAGCGGTGGTATCCTAGTGAGAAGTGGGGTCAGTCCCTCAGTTGTGAGAGGGTAGTCCTCTGATAGCGGTGGTCAGTCCTCAGTGTGATAGCAGTGGTCAGTCCTCAGTGTGATAGGGTGGTCAGTCCTCAGTGTGATAGCAGTGGTCAGTCCCTCAGTGTGATAGCGGTGGTCAGTCCCTCAGTTTGATGCTGGTGGTCAGTCCTCATGTGATAGCTGGTGGTCAGTCCTCAGTGTGATAGCGGTGGTCAGTCCTCAGTGTGATAGCGGTGGTCAGTCCTCAGTGTGATAGCGGTGGTCAGTCTCAGTGATGATAGCGGTGGTCAGTCCTAGTGATGATAGCAGGTGGTCAGTCCTCAGTGATGATAGCAGGTGGTCAGTCCCTCAGTGTGATAGCGGTGGTCAGTCCTCAGTTGTGATAGCTGGTGGTCAGTCCTCAGTGTGATAGCGGTGGTCAGTCCTCAGTGTGATAGCAGGTGGTCAGTCCTCAGTGATAGCAGGTGGTCAGTCCCTCAGTGTGATAGCAGGTGGTCAGTCCTCAGTGTGATAGCGGTGGTCAGTCCTCAGTTGATAGCGTGGTCAGTCTCAGTGTGATAGCAGGTGGTCAGTCCTAGTGATAGCAGGTGGTCAGTCTCAGTGTGATAGGTGGTCAGTCCAGTATGATAGCGTGGTCAGTCCCTCAGTGATGATAGCAGGTGGTCAGTCCCTCAGTGATGATAGCAGGTGGTCAGTCCCTCAGTGATGATAGCAGGTGGTCAGTCCCTCAGTTGTGATAGCTGGTGGTCAGTCCCTCAGTTGTGATAGCTGGTGGTCAGTCTCTCAGTGATGATAGCAGGTGGTCAGTCCTTAGTGAATGAGGTGGTCAGTCCTCAGTGATGATAGCGGTGGTGTCCCTCAGTGATAGCGGTGGTAGTCCTCAGTGGTCAGTCCCTCAGTTGTGATAGCTGGTGGTCAGTCCTCAGTGATGATAGCGGTGGTCAGTCCCTCAGTGTGATAGCGGTGGTCAGTCCCTCAGTGTGATAGCGGTGGTCAGTCCTCAGTGGTGATAGCTGGTGGTCAGTCCCTCAGTTGTGATAGCTGGTGGTCAGTCCCTCAGTATGATAGCAGGTGGTCAGTCCCTCAGTGATGATAGCAGGTGGTCAGTCCCTCAGTGATGATAGCAGGTGGTCAGTCCCTCAGTGATGATAGCAGGTGGTCAGTCTCTCAGTGATGATAGCAGGTGGTCAGTCCCTCAGTGATGATAGCAGGTGGTCAGTCCTCAGTGATGATAGCAGGTGGTCAGTCCCTCAGTGATGATAGCAGGTGGTCAGTCCCTCAAACTAGGTCTCTCAAGCGAGTGACTGTTATCACCGTCGCCTTAAAACTTATTTACAAAGCAGTGCCATAAGCTGCCTCGGTGTTCAGTCATACATGGCACTGTTTCAGTCAGTCACTTAGCTGTGTATATTTGCAGGTGGTTGTATGGTGGTGTGTGGCATGGGTGGCCCTGGGTATGGTGCTTGGCACAGTTCCTGCCCAACGCCAGCAGCAGGACGGTGCTGTCTTCCAGGAGCTAGCAGGTGAAGGCAGCCTGGAGGGCAGCCTGGAGGTTCGCAGTGATCCTGGTGAGGACAGTGGAGCGTCACCGTGTCCAGCTTCATGCTTCTGTGAGGAGGAGGTGAGTGTCTCTCACACCAGAACATCATTTGTTTAACACTTAGATCTCTTTATTGACAATAGGTTTGGTCAGTAAAGATAGTTTATAAATGAGAAACTTGTCGGTACTGTGTACTATTCGTATATGTTTCTTAAAATACTTTCACAGAACACCATAATTTTGTAAGTTAGTCATATGTATTCGTGTGTGTGGAAGGGAAAAAAAGTAGTGGTGCCCTGCAGACTAACGTTGTGTCTTGTGTTGCCTCAGGCTGGGTACGCCACATGTGTGGGTGACGGGCAGTGGGCCCCACCGATGCTACCCTCTGGTCTGACCCGAGTCGAGCTGCGGGGCTTCCTGGTCCCCGAGCTGGGAGCTGTGCAGCTTCATCACCTTCCTGGCCTTCGTGAGCTACAACTGAACCAATGTAACCTCTCCAGGCTGTATAATGACGCCTTCGCTGCTATGGCAGAGCTGGACCGGCTCGACCTCTCGGAGAACAGACTCGTCATTCTCGGGCCGGACTCTTTCCGCGGACTAAGATCGCTGCGCCATCTAGATTTGTCTGCCAACCGTCTGGCGAACCTGACGCAGCCGTTCACTCACCTGCCAGCGCTCCAACACCTCAACCTGAGGGACAACGCGCTTACCAGTCTTACCAAAGACACGTTCCAGGGCCTGGACCGGGTCCAGTACGTCAACCTGGACGCAAATAAAATATTCTCCGTTGAGGTGGCTGCGTTCCAGCACTTGACAAGTCTGGCCCACCTCATCCTCTCCAACAACCCGCTGGCGTCTCTAGCTACGCTGGACTTCTTCGGCTCACGACTGCAGTACATCGATGTCTCTAACATTGGCATCAGCAGAGTACCTCAAGCTCTCACTCAGTTTGTTCGGGATCTCCGCCTGGCGAAGAACTCCATCAGGGAGATACATCGGGGCGACCTGGATTCATATCCATACTTGGGACTCCTAGTTCTGGATGACAACAGTCTGGAGGTGCTTGAAGAAGACTCACTCGGCCGCCATGAGTACTTAGCTCGCCTGTGGCTTAATGGCAACAAGCTTAAAAATATTCCTCTGTCCCTCCCTCCTGCCCTCCGAGCCGTCTACGTTGAGGAGAACCTCATAATCGCACTTCATGAAGGGGACTTCAGAGGCCAGTCTAACCTGGAGCAGTTATTCCTTCAGCGCAACCACATTGCTACCATCGCTCCGTGCGCCCTCTGCGAACTAACAAGCCTAAAAACTCTCGATTTACAAGCTAATCGCTTGACTAACCTAACAGGTCGGATATTCTCTCGACTGGCAAGTCTGGAGACTCTAGACCTCTCTCAGAACCCTATTCTGAGCCTTGATGCAGACGTCATGACAGGACTGACGTCTGTGCGAGTCTTGCAGATGTCTCGTATTCACTCATCATCAGTGCAGATCCCAGACACACTCTTCGACCCGCTGAAGGGGTTGCAGATCCTGGAGATGTACGGGTCCCCGAGGTTGGTCGCTCGTCTGGTCAACACCACCAGGACGCTACACTCACTCCGAGGCATCAGGGAACTGAACATCATGCACAATGACCTCTCAGCACTCAGGCCAGACTTCCCAGCATTCTTTCCCAAGCTACAGGTAATTACATATTTGTAACCACACCACTAGAGGAATTACACACACACATACAGTGGAACCCCGAGTTTCGGCCGTAATCCTTTCCAGGAGTTAGGCCTAAACTCGAAACGGCCGAAAGTCGAAGCAATATTTCCCATAAGAAATAATGTAAATACAATTAATCCGTTCCAGACCCACAAAAATATATACAGAAATAAAATACTTACAGTAATAAAATATACAGTAATAAAATACATACAGTAATAAAATAGTAATACAATAAATTAATAAATATTTAAATAAACATTTAAAATAACATTTACTTACCTTTATTGAAGACTTGCTGGCATCTGGAAGATAGGGAGGAGGAGTGAGGGAGCACTTATTGTTTGGAAGGGGAATCCCCTTCCATAAAGAATAGGTAACAAGTCTTTATTTGGGGTAACTTCCCTTCTTTGTCTTTTAATGCCACTAGGACCAGCTTGAGAGTCACTGGACCCCTGTCACACAAAATAACTGTCCAGAGTGCTCTGTTTCTGGCGCCTCTTTAAGATGTCCCTAAAATGGGACATTGCTTTGTCACTGAACATGTTGCAGAGATGGGTTGTTTCAGCTTGCTCAGGATGGTATTTCTCCACAAAACTTTGCAACTCATTCCACTTTGCACACATGTCCTTAATCTCTGAAGAAGGCACCTCATCCACTCCCTCTTCCTCCTCCTCCTCCTGTGAAGCAAGTTCCTTAACTGTAGTCTGATGCTGTTCCAGATGAAGCTCTTGCAGCTCCACCAACTCTTCCACATCCTCGCCACTCACCTCCAACCCCAGGGACTTGCCCAATGCCACAATACCTTCCACAACAGGCAGAGGGTCGGCAGGGTCAGGGTCAGCCTCAAACCCTTCAAAATCCCTCTGGAGAACACATTCTGGCCACAAATTTCTCCAAGCAGAGTTCAAAGTGCTGGAAGTAACTCCCTCCCAAGCCTTACCTATAAGGCTTATGCAGTTGTAGATATTGAAGTGATTCCTCCAGAACTCTCTTAGGGTCAACTGAGTGTCTGAGGTCACTTCAAAGCACCTTTCAAACACTGCTTTTGTGTAGAGTTTTTTGAAGTTAGAAATGACCTGCTGGTCCATAGGTTGGATGAGAGGAGTGGTGTTAGGAGGCAAGAACTTTACTGTTATAAAACTGAAGTCCCTAGACAAGAGGTCTACCTAGTTTGGAGGATGAGCAGGAGCATTGTCCATTACCAGGAGGCACTTGAATTCCAATTTATTTTCCAGGAAGTATTTTTTCACACTGGGGCCAAACACTTCATGGACCCATTCTTTAAAAATTTGCCTCGTGACCTATGCCTTATTATTAGCTTTTCACAACACATACAATTTATTCTTGATGACATTGTTTTTCTTGAACACTCTGGGATTTTCTGAGTGATACACCAGTAAAGGTTTCACTTCAAAATCACCACTAGCGTTAGCACAGAACAAAAGAGTTAGCCTGTCTTTCATAGGCTTGTGTCCTGGCAGTGCAATTTTTCTCCTGAGTAATGTAGGTCCTATTTGGCATTTTCTTCCAAAACAGGCCTGTTTCGTCACAACTGAACACTTGTTGGGGTTTGAATTTTTCAGTCTCTACATACCCCTTTAATTCCTGCATACATTTATCAGCCGCCCGTTTGTCTGAACTGGCTGCCTCACCATGTCTTTCAACACTGTGTATGCCACTATGCTTCTTAAATCTGTCAAACCAGCCTCTGCTGGCATTAAAATCACTAAAATCAGCACTGGTTCCAGGCATTTTCTTTACAAGATCGGCATGCAACTGCCTTGCCTTTTCACACATGATCGACTACGAAGCACTATCACCCGCTATCTCTTTATTGTTGATCCACACCACCAACAACTTCTCAACCTCTTCGACTGTTTGTGATTTATTTTTGGTTAACATGTCAACACCTTTTGCAACATCAGCTTCCTTGAGTTCTTTTCTCTTCGCCAGGATAAAAGTGATAGTTGATTTGTTTTTGCTGTACATCCTGGCAAGCTCCCCCACACGTACGCCACTCGTATTTTTCTACTATCTCTTTCTTCACTTCTATGGTGTTCCTCACTTTCTTTACCACAGGGGTGCCACTAGGAAGTTTCTTTGGGCCCATGGTGGCTTATTTCACAGTCACGCAACAGTGTACACAAACGCAGCAGTGTACACAGACGCAGCAGTGTACACAGACGCAGCAGTGTACACAGACGCAGCTGTGTACACAGACGCAGCAGTATACACAGACGCAGCAGTGTACACAGACGCAGCTGTGTACACAGACGCAGCAGTATACACAGACGCAGCAGTGTACACAGACGCAGCTGTGTACACAGACGCAGCAGTATACACAGACGCAGCTGTGTACACAGACGCAGCAGTATACACAGACGCAGCAGTATACACAGACGCAGCAGTGTACACAGACGCAGCAGTGTACACAGACGCAGCTGTGTACACAGACGCAGCAGTATACACAGACGCAGCAGTGTACACAGACGCAGCAGTATACACAGACGCAGCAGTGTACACAGACGCAGCAGTGTACACAGACGCAGCAGTGTACACAGACGCAGCTGTGTACACAGACGCAGCAGTATACACAGACGCAGCAGTGTACACAGACGCAGCTGTGTACACAGACGCAGCAGTATACACAGACGCAGCAGTGTACACAGACGCAGCAGTATACACAGACGCAGCAGTGTACACAGACGCAGCTGTGTACACAGACGCAGCAGTATACACAGACGCAGCAGTATATACAGACGCAGCAGTGTACACAGACGCAGCAGTGTACACAGACGCAGCTGTGTACACAGACGCAGCAGTATACACAGACGCAGCAGTGTACACAGACGCAGCAGTGTACACAGACGCAGTAGTGTACACAAACGCAGCACTGTACACAGGCGCAGCAGTGTACACACTCATGTATGCATTAGCGTACACCATCAATTATGCCATCAATTATACCATCAATTTTATCATCAATTATACTATCAATTATACTATCAATTATACTATCAATTATACCATCAATTATATCAATTATACCATCAATTAGACAGCAATTTCAGAGCTATTTTTTGTGTCAAATCTGTCCCATGATATTCTCCCTCTGTCTCTCTCTGTCTCTCTCTCTCTCACTCTCCCTCACTCTCTCTCTCTCTCTCTCTCTCTCTCTCTCTCTCTCTCTCTCTCTCTCTCTCTCTCTCTCTCTCTCTCTCTCTCTCTCTCTCTCTCTCTCTCTCTCTCTCTCTCTCTCTCTCTCTCTCTCTCTCTCTCTCTCTCTCTCGCACTGTTTTAGATCAAACAAACAAACAAACAAACAAATTTTATTTCATTGCAGATTACATGGGTATCGAAGTTACAATGTAAATTGAGTCAAGGGAGAGCCACTGACATGCCATGGCATTAGGGGCAGCTTATTCTAGTCCTTAAAAACTATGTACTTAATATTAGAGAAATTTATTGAGTTTATTCTAGTTAAAATTATTTTCAAAATTACAATATGATGAAATTTTACTATTTAAATTATTATATAATGATATTAGATTGTTACAGGTGTTAAGATTCTTGAATGATAATATGGAATTGAGATTATCTTAAGGAAAATAACATTGAGCATTTTTGACATTAACTTATAATATGAGTAGGGGGTAACATAATAGTAACATATTATTAAAAATTGAGATTATCGTATAGGAAAGTAACAATGAGCATTTTTCAAAGTAGTTTATAGTATGATCATTTAGTTTTGGGTGATCAATCTTTTATTGTGATTCACTCTGTGTAGAGCTTTAGTGAAACTTGATAAAGCTCTACACAGAGGAATCGTCCACTGTCTGAGTTGTTCACATTGGCAGCCTTTGCAACCTTTGTCATGCTTGACCTCTGTAAGCTTTCTCAAGCTTGTCCTCTGGAAGATTTCTCAAGCTTGACCTCTGTAAGCTCTCTCAAGCTTGACCTTTAACAGCCTCTCTCAAGCTTGGCCTCTGATAGCCTTCCCAAGTTTGACCTTTACTACCGTTTACAACCTTCCTCAAACATGACCTATGTAAGCTTTCTCAAGCTTGACCTTTGTAAGTTTTCTCAAGCTTGACCTCTGTAAGCTTGTTGAAGCTTGACCCCTGAAAGCTTGCTGAAGCTTGACCTCTGTAAGCTTTCTCAAGCTTGACCCCTGTAAGTTTGCTGAAGGTTGTGACCCCTACAGGTGGCTAAGCTGAGTGGCAACACCTGGGACTGCAGCAGGTCGTCACAGGTCATCTGGATGAAGCACTGGATGACTCACTCACCTGTCCACTTCTACAGGTCCTACAGCATCAGGTCAGTGGTGCTCTTGATCCAGGCAAGTGGAGCTCCCACACTCCCCTCTTCCTCAGATCACACCTGACTGTCTCCCCTTTTCCTGTATAATAATAATAATAATAATAATAATAATAATAATAATAATAATAATAATAATAATAATAATAATAATATAATAATAATAATAATAATAATAATAATAATAATAATAATTATTATTATTATTATTATTATTATTATTATTAATTATTATTAAATTAATGATCCACTTAACACATTTACAGCAAAATTCCTAACCAATTAACCACCTGTCAAAATAATTAGGTTTCCTAATATAACTAACTTTCCACGTATATATATATATATATATATATATATATATATATATATATATATATATATATATATACACGTGGAAAGTTAGTTAGGCTCGTAATATTGATGGTCATGTTGTTAAATATATATTGATTCAGTTGTATAGAAATAGAATGGTGAGCATTCACACACATACACAACACTTGTGTATGTGTATGTGATATCCAGGGAATGAATATCAGTTAATACACATGACGAAACTGTGACAGATGCAACAATCTATCTCTCGTGTGTGTGTGTGTGTGTGTGTGTGTGTGTGTGTGTGTGTGTGTGTCACAAGAGTATCCCAGACGGGCAGTTTGTCGTCAAATTCGTTGTGAGCTCAACGTAAACTATAAAGAAGAAACGCTAGTGAGTTCCATCTCCCAAAAGAGACATACATGTCTGCCTCTGAAGCCATCAATATCTCAAGTTTATTATAAGACACACACACACACACCCAACAAATCATACATACCACGATATTCCAGGATACATATATACACTGTGGAGTGTATATCACTGAGAGTGTGTAGGGAGTGTTGAGGATAATCCCTACCTTAGCAATTACCTGGTATAGTAAATGTCAGGGTGTAGTTGACGTTGTTGATCCTAGTGTAGAGGTGAACACATCAACTAAGTAATGTACTCTTGTACATTATTCAGACTGTTGATAATGTTGAATCATGTTAAGGGTAGACAGTATTCACAGGTGGATTATCAAGACGTATGTGAAGCAGTTAGAATGATTCATGGACGAGACGTCTCGCCCTCCTAGCAGGCTCCTTCAGTCGAAACAGGGGTGATTTAGATACATTATTTCTACTGAAGAAGTGTGCTCAGCAGGCAATATATCTGGCCGCTAAAGACACCCAAGTGTTGCATGTCTTACTAATCTATTATTAAGATGATTTTATATATGTGCATCTGCTGTCTCGTTTCTCCCACAGATGTTCAACACCTGCTTCGTTTGGGTACAAGCCTGTGATGCTTCTGGAAGACACTGACTTCCCCTCCTCCACCGCCTCAGCAGTCTTCAACAGTATTGACCTATCATCAACCACCAGCGGTAGTACGACCATCCTGGCTACTTTGACTACCTCACCTGCTCACAGACTAGCCTCTGCCATCCCTGTGCTACAAACCTGGACGAGGACTCCATTTATGAAAGTGGAGAATGTTAGCGACACGGATTCAGCGGAGGACAATGAATCAGAGTTGTGGGTTAATGACACAACCAGGTACTCACAGTATAATCCTGCAGGAGGCCCACTGGCTGCTGCTGAAGGGGCTGACTCGAACTCTTCACTGGCTGGCCTCGTCACTCTTTCTCCTGATAGTAATTATTTCAAAATTTCTGCACTGGAGGAAGGCGCTTCCAGTGAGAAGATGACGACAGCAGTACCAAGCCAGGGCTTACAAGACCTCGCTGGTGCTGATGGGAACAGTGTTGGAACAGCGAGTGCTCTGGCGACAGCGCTATCAGCCACCTCACGTGAAGGAAATACAACTGAGGGAATGGCTCCCACAGCAACGCCTACATCAACAACCACAGCAAGAGCCATAGCAACCACGTCCAGAGCATCTACCAAGACGCACCCATACTGGGTGATTCACAACAGAATGCCACCCAAGAATCTCACACTGACAGTTAGACAGAGCAGCACAACACTGCCTGTCAAGGCCAACCTTCGGAAAACAACAGAGGCGAGAAGAATAAAAAAGATATTGAAGAAAACTAAAAAGATTCACTTAGGATCAAGAGAGAGTGAGAGAGGGTCTTCCAGGACCCCTCAGAGAGAGGACTTGGGTCACAGACCTGTCACACTGGACCACAACAAGGACCTGTGGATCTATCGTGGCGACAGCAGTCATGGGTTGAGTCCTGGACAACCTCTGCCCCTGGGGCTTGGTCATGGGCGGGTGAGTGACGGTGCTGTTGTAGGTGCGGGTATCGTGGCATCCTGTGTGGGTATCGCCCTCCTGGTCGGCGGGTTCCTGCTTGCCCGTGGGCGTGGTAAAGCAGGACACATGTGGGAAGCTTCAACTTACTGGCGGGAAGGTTCTGACGATGACGTAGTGATGGCTGTGGGTGCCACGGGCGTGGTGACAGAGACTGAAGGCACTGTGGGCGTGGTGACAGAGACTCACAGAGGTCTTAATAACCGTCTATACCTCTTATTACAGAGAGACTCGGTTACAGGCATCACCCCGGATACATTACCTGACCCCAGAGCTCACTCTCCTGCCCCTGAGTGGCATTGATAAGCTCCAGAGTGGCACTGACCATGTCCAAAGTGGCACTATCTCCAGAGCGGCACTGACCATCTCCAGTGGCACTATCTCCACAGTGTCACTGACTATCTCCAGTGGCACTATATCCAGATTGGCACTGACCATCTCCTGAGTGGCACTGACGCACTCCACTACCAGCCTTACTCTCACGATACTTCACAACAAACTCCTCCTAAATTTTGGCCGCATAAACAACATTTCGAACCTTTTTCTTCTCTAAATATTTCGAGTGAAATTATACCCTCCCCCCCCCCCACAAGAGTGCAACTTTGGGTTTAAAATAACTTGGTGGTTTTTGTCTGACAAACAAACAAACAAACAGTTCCCCAAGCTCCTGATTTCATGAATTTTTATGACGACTGAACCGGGTACAACACAACCTGGCAATAACGAGGCTCATAAACAACACAACCCGGAGATAACTTGACCTGGAGATACCCTGACCAGGCAATACTGTGACCTGGAAACACCGTGACCAGGTAATACCATGACCTGGAAATGCCGTGAACTGGAAAAAATACGACCCGGAAATAGCAAGTCCTTGCTTTAATAAAACTGATAAAAAATTCTGTGGTGCAATGAATTGTTTAAGATTTATTGATCAACAATACGTATTGTATAACACTGTATACATCTTGTATAACACTGTATAGACCTTGTATAACACTATACATCTTGTATAACACTGTATAGACTTTGTATAACACTATACATCTTGCATAACACTGTATAAACCTTGTATAACACTGTATACATCTTGTATAACACTGTATAGACCTTGTATAACACTGTATACATCTTGTATAACACTGTATAGACCTTGTATAACACTGTATACATCTTGTATAACTATATATATCGTGTATACACCGTGTATAACATTGTATACAGTTAGTACAATACTGTATTGATGTAGTGAGAGCAAGGTAGAGAAAGTGAGAGAGTGAAAAGGTGTTTGACAGTGGAGAGAGAGAGAGAGAGAGAGAGAGAGAGAGAGAGAGAGAGAGAGAGAGAGAGAGAGAGAGAGGGTTAGTGCTGTTGATTAACTAATGTGTACGTGGTCCAGGTACACTGGTCTAAAGTGGTCCAGGTACACTGGTCTAAAGTGGTCCAGGTACACTGGTCTAAAGTGGTTCAAATACAGCCTAGTTTGTTTTACCTATGCTTAACGAGCCAATTAAGAGAGCACAGGTGAGAGCAGATGATAGTTAACTATTTTGTTCGTTACTTCTGGAACGTTACTGTAAACAGTGGCCATGAAGGACCACTGACCACGTTAGGACCACTGATCAGATTAGGACCACTGATCAAGTTAGGACCACTGACCAAGTTAGGACCACCGATCATGTTAGGACCACTGACCACGTTAAAACTACACTGGACCACTGACCACGTTAGGACCACACTGGACCATTGACCACGTTAAGATCACACTGGACCACTGACCACGTTACGACCACACTGGACCACTGACCACGTTAGGACCACTGATCAAGTTAGGACCACTGACCACGTTATAACCACACTGGACCACTGACCACGTTAGGACCACACTAGACCACTGACCACGTTAGGACCACACTGAACCACTAAGTTAGAGCAACAATGGACCATTAAGTTAGGCCCACACTGGACCACTAAGTTAGGACCACTGGTTGGGACGTTTTAAAATTAATATTTGTTGATGCTGGGTCAAACCCTCCAAGAATAATGTGGACCTGCGGGGCATAACATGGTCCAGCTACCATAACATGGTCCATCTACCACAATATGGTCCATCTACCATAACATAATTCATTTACCACAATATGGTCCATCTAAAATAACATAGTTCATCTATCACAACATGGTCCATCTACCACAACATGGTCCATCTACCACAACATGGTCCATCTTCCATAACATGTTCCATCTACCACAACAGGGTCCATCTACCATAACATGGTTCATCTACCACAACATGGTTCATCTACAGCAACATAGTTCATCTACCACAACATGGTCCATCTTCCATAACATGGTCAATCTACCACAACATGGTCCATCTACCATAACATGGTTCATCTACCACAACATGGTTCATCTACCACAACATGGTCCATCTACCACAGCATGGTCCATCTACCATAACATGGTTCATCTACCACAACATGGTTCATCTACCACAACACGGTTCATCTACCACAACATGGTCCATCTACCACAACATGGTCCATCTACCACAACATGGTCCATTTACCAAAACATGGTTCATCTACCATAACATGGTCCATCCACCATAACATGGTCCATCTACCATAGCATGGTCCATCTACCACAAAATGGTCCATCTACCACAACATGGTCTATCTACCATAACATAGTTCATCTATCACAACATGGTCCATCTACCACAACATGGTCCATCTATCATAACATGGTTCATCTACCACAACATGGTTTATATACCACAACATGGTCCATCTAATCACAACATGGTCCATCTACCCCAGCATGGTCCATCTACCACAACATGGTCCATCTACCATAACATGGTCCATCTACCACAACATGGTCCATCTACCACAACATGGTCCATCTACCATAACATGGTTCATCTACCACAACATGGTTCATCTACCATAACATGGTCCATCTACCATAACATGGTTCATCTACCACAACATGGTTCATCTACCATAACATGGTCCATCTACCACAACATGGTCCATCTACCATAACATGGTTCATCTACCACAATATGGTCCATCTACCACAACATGGTCCATCTACCATAACATGGTCCATCTCCACAATGTCATTACCACCATGGTTATCTACACAACATGGTTCATCTACCACAACATGGTTCATCTACCACAATATGGTCCATCTACCACAACATGGTTCATCTACCACAATATGGTCCATCTACCACAACATGGTCCATCTACCATAACATGGTTCATCTACCACAACATGGTTCATCTACCATAACATGGTCCATCTACCACAACATGGTCCATCTACCATAACATGGTTCATCTACCACAATATGGTCCATCTACCACAACATGTCCATCTACCATAACATGTCCATCTACCAAATATGGTCCATCCCACAGACATGGTTCATCTACCAAACATGGTTCATCTACCACAACATGGTTCATCTACCACAATATGGTCCATCTACCACAACATGGTTCATCTACCACAATATGGTCCATCTACCATACATACAAGATATTAACAGGTGAGTAATAACAAGGTCACCTGACCTCAGAAGACCACTGAGGACTTGATTACATTTAAGACTTTTCCTCTTTGTTGCTTCTTAATGAGAGAGAGAGAGAGAGAGAGAGAGAGAGAGAGAGAGAGAGAGAGAGAGAGAGAGAGAGAGAGAGAGAGAGAGAGAGAGAGAGAGAGAGAGAGGGAGAAAAGAGAGAGAAAGAGAGAGAGAGAGAGAAGTGAGGAGAGAGAGAGAAAAAGTAGTAGAGGGAGAGAGAGGATAATAGAAGCAGCTGACTGAAGTCACTAGAGATAAGAACAGCACTAGAGATAAGACACTAGTCACTAGAGATAAGACACTAGTTCTAATTAGTCACTAGAACATTTTTATAAACAGCTAAATACCCATAAAAAATGTTATTCGTTCATTTCTCCTGCGTTGAATAACGTTGATTATCGTTGAATAACGTTGATTATCGTTGAATAACGTTGATTATCGTTGAATAACGCTGTAGAGATCTTCGTTGAGTTGAATAAGAGTGTGAAAGTGTTGCTAGAGTGCGTTGAAAAGTGTCCCTTCACTGCACTGTCAGCAGTGGTACACACACGTGTGTGTGTACAGGTGTGTGTGTGTCATCTAGCAGTGTACACCAAGTTACTAGTACTGCTAGACTTCTAGTAGGCAGGAAAATATAATTTTATATATAGGATAAACGTTATATTCTGTTGACTTTTGGTGGTAGGACTCTTGGAAGTTATAGAAACAGTCATGTAAGTTATAGAGACAGTCATGTGAGTTATAGAGACAGTCATGTGAGTTATAGAGACAGTCATGTGAGTTATAGAGACAGTCATGCAAGTTATTGGGACAGTCATGCAAGTTATAGAGACAGTCATGTGAACACTGGAAGTTATAGAGACAGTCGTGTGAACACTAGAAGTTATAGAGACAGTCATGTGAACATTGGAAGTTATAGAGACAGTCATGTAAGTTATAGAGACAGTCATGTAAGTTATAGAGACAGTCATGTAAGTTATAGAGACAGTCATGTAAGTTATAGAGACAGTCATGTAAGTTATAGAGACAGTCATGTAAGTTATAGAGACAGTCATGTAAGTTATAGAGACAGTCATGTAAGTTATAGAGACAGTCATGTAAGTTATAGAGACAGTCATGTGAGTTATAGAGACAGTCATGTGAGTTATAGAGACAGTCATGCAAGTTATATAGACAGTCATGCAAGTTATAGAGACAGTCATGTGAACACTAGAAGTTATAGAGACAGTCATGTGAACATTGGAAGTTATAGAGACAGTCATGTAAGTTATAGAGACAGTCATGTTAGTTATAGAGACAGTCATGTAAGTTATAGAGACAGTCATGTAAGTTATAGAGACAGTCATGTAAGTTATAGAGACAGTCATGTAAGTTATAGAGACAGTCATGTAAGTTATAGAGACAGTCATGTAAGTTATAGAGACAGTCATGTAAGTTATAGAGACAGTCATGTAAGTTATAGAGACAGTCATGAAAGTTATAGAGACAGTCATGTGAACACTGGAAGTTATAAAGACAGTCATGTGAACACTGGAAGTTATAGAGACAGTCATGTAAGTTATAGAGACAGTCATGTAAGTTATAGAGACACTCATGAAAGTTATAGAGACAGTCATGTAAGTTATAGAGACAGTCGTATAAGTTATAGAGACAGTCATGTAAGTTATAGAGACAGTCATGTAAGTTATAGAGACAGTCATGTAAGTTATAGAGACAGTCATGTAATCACTGGAAGTTATAGAGACAGTCATGTGAACACTGGAAGTTATACAGTCATGTGAACATTGTCAGTTATACAGATATTTGAACATTATGAGTTACAGAGACAGTCATGTGAACATCGTGAGTTATAGGGACAGTCATGTGAACATTGTCAGTTATACAGTCATGCGAACATTATTAGATCATAGGAAGAGTGAACATTGAACAGTGGTTCAGTCAGGGAGGAAATGTTCTCTTGTTCTCAACATTTTCATTTTTAAAATGTATATGAACTCTGTCCAATAAAATGTTCAAAACTTGACTTTATTATTTTGACCAGAGAATAAAATACTGCAGCAAAAAATATAAATTTATTGCAAAGGTAAACAATTTATTGCCAAGGTAAACTATTTATTGCAAAGGTAAACAATTTATTACAAAGGTAAACAATTTATTGCACAGGTAAACAATTTATTACAAAGGTAAACAGGTGTATTCTTTATTACACAGGTGTAAAATATATAACAGGTACAAATTTTCGCGCAGCGCAAAGTTAATACAGAGGTACACATGTACAAAGGTACACTTGTACAAACGTACACAGGACACAAAGGTCCACAGGTACACAGCATTTTAAATTTCGCAGTTTATTGCTCTCATATGTCAGCTCACAGGTGGGTGTCAGCTCACAGGTGGGTGTCAGCTCACAGGTGGGTGTCAGCTCACAGGTGGGTGTCAGCTCACAGGTGGGTGTCAGCTCACAGGTGGGTGTCAGCTCACAGGTGGGTGTCAGCTCACAGGTGGGTGTCAGCTCACAGGTGGGTGTCAGCTCACAGGTGGGTGTCAGCTCACAGGTGGGTGTCAGCTCACAGGTGGGTGTCAGCTCACAGGTGGGTGTCAGCTCCCAGATGAGTGTCAGCCTGGTTCTAGACACTGTCAGCTCAACAACAACAACAAGTTTCACTTCAAACTTTGTCAAACTTACTACAAACTTTAGACATATTGACTTTAAAGTCTGTAAGTCGAACAGACTTACACGTACACCTCCTGACGTGGCTAGAACATAACGTACATGTATGTACGTACGTACATAATAATAATAATAGCAACAACAACAGTATGTGTGTGTTTGACACGTGATTGATTAACATGATTGTTCCAGTATCTAGTGTTTGTTCATACACACACAAGTCTTCTCATCACAGTCTAGAGAGTGCCTCGTGGAGGCCAGAGAGTGCCTCGTGGAGGCCAGAGAGTGCCTCGTGGAGGCCAGAGAGTGCCTCGTGGAGGCCAGAGAGTGCCTCTTGGAGGTCAGAGAGTGCCTCTTGGAGGCCAGAGAGTGCCTCGTGGAGGCCAGAGAGTGCCTCGTGGAGGCCAGAGAGTGCCTCTTGGAGGTCAGAGAGTGTCTCGTGCAGGCCAGAGTGCGACGTTTTTTCAAACTTCAATTGTCCAGTTACGGTGAGTATAGTTTCCTGTTGTTAGTTGACAGGGGTGGAACCCGACGTGGTCTTCTGTTGTCGTAGCTCATCCACTTCAAGGTTTGACGTGCTGTGTGTTCAGAGATGCTCTTCTTCATATTACTGTTGCAACGTGTGGTTATTTGAGTAACTGTCACCTTCCTGTCTGGTCATTCTCCCCTGACCTCTCTCATTAACAAATTGTTTCTCACCCACAGAACTGCCACACACTGGATGTTGGGTGTTTTTTTACACCATTCTCTGTAAACTGTAGAAACAGTCGTGATTGAAACTCCCAGCAGCTCAGCAGTGTCTAAGACACTCAGACCTTCACGTGTCTCTGGCAACAACAATAATTGTACTAAGTTCACATTTCGGCCTCATTCTGATGTCTGGTCTGAACAACAACTGACCTCTTGACCCTATGTCTGCAAGCCTTCACGCAGTGATATACTGCCACCTGATTGATTGGTTAAATATTTACATTGGCGAGCAGGTGCACAGGTGTGCCTAATAAAGTGGCCAGTGTGTATGTATGTATGTATGTATGATATATATATATATATATATATATATATATATATATATATATATATATATATATATATATATATATATATATATATATATATATATATACATATATACATATACAATAGGCCTACAGTTGTGACAATTCAGCATCAGTAAGCAGGCCTGGCTGAGCCTCCAGCAATTCTATGTAATGAAATTCCTGCTGAGTGAGGACCTGAGAGACAGACAGACAGACATAGACAGAGAGAGGGAGAGAGACTTAGGTTTAAAGTCTATCGACTGCACGGTAGACTTTAAACTAGGTATCACAGGACAAAATTACTTTAATACCTAAAACAGTGATTAAAACAAAGTCTCTCTGTGTACACACACTGAGAGACACCCAGCTCTGTGTACCCACACTGAGAGACACCCAGCTCTGTGTACACACACTGAGAGACACCCAGCTCTGTGTATACACACTGAGAGACACCCAGCTCTGTGTACACACACTGAGAGACACCCAGCTCTGTGTACACACACTGAGAGACACCCAGCTCTGTGTATACACACTGAGAGACACCCAGCTCTGTGTACACACACTGAGAGACACCCAGCTCTGTGTACACACACTGAGAGACACCCAGCTCTGTGTACACACACTGAGAGACACCCAGCTCTGTGTACACACACTGAGAGATACCCAGCTCTGTGTACACACACTGAGAGACACCCAGCTCTGTGTATACACACTGAGAGACACCCAGCTCTGTGTACACACACTGAGAGACACCCAGCTCTGTGTACACACACTGAGAGACACCCAGCTCTGTGTACACACACTGAGAGACACCCAGCTCTGTGTACCCACACTGAGAGACACCCAGCTCTGTGTACCCACACTGAGAGACACCCAGCTCTGTGTACCCACACTGAGAGACACCCAGCTCTGTGTACCCACACTGAGAGACACCCAGCTCTGTGTACACACACTGAGAGACACCCAGCTCTGTGTATACACACTGAGAAACACCCAGCTCTGTGTACACACTGAGAGACACCCAACTCTGTGTATACACACTGAGAGACACCCAGCTCTTTGAGAATCATTGCAAATATTGCTATACAACACCGACAAAATACGATGTAACAGTTGCAGTCACATCACAGGTGGGTGGGGCCCACTAGTGATGTAGCAGTTGCAGTCACATCATAGGAGGGCGAGGCCTACTAGTGATGTAGCAGTTGCAGTCACTTCATAGGAGGGCGTGGCCCACTAGTGATGCAGCAGTTGCGGTCACGTCACAGGTGGGCGGGGCCCTGTAGTGATGCAGCAGTTACAGTTGCGTCACAGGTAGGTGGGGCCCACTACCGATGCAGCAGTTTCGGTCACGTCACAGGTGGGTGGAGCTCACTAGTGATGCAGCAGTTGCAGTCACGTCACAGGAGGGCGAGGCCCACTAGTGATGTAGCAGTTGCAGTTACGTCACAGGTGGGCGGGGTCCTCTAGTGATGCAGAAGTTGCAGTCACGTCACAGGTGGGTGGGGCCCACAACTGATGCAGCAGTTGCAGTCACGTCACAAATGGGCAGGGCCCACTAGTGAAAGAAGGCCATGCACAACCAATTCTAGGACATGACCTACTGCCACTAGTGAGTCCAGTCCCTCTATGATGTGACTGCAGCTGCTGCATCACTAGCGGGCCCCGCCCACCTGTGACGTGACTGCAACTGCTGCATCTCATCTGCCTCCAGTGTACAAGGGTCCACCTTTCTGCCTACTCTTCGGATTCATCAAGAATGAGGTACTAAACACTGGCTTCTAGGCCCAGGGACTGATTACCTTATTTTCTACTCTCTGAATATATTATATCTGTACTGAACTGATAACTCCACTGGTTAGCGAAACGTCAACATATACACCAACACATACACCAACATACACACCAACACATACACCAACATACACACCAATATACATACCTACACATACACCAACACATACACCAACATGCACACCAACATACACACCAACACATACACCAACATACACACCAACACATACACCAACATACACACCAACACATACACCAACATACACACCAACACATACACCAACATACACACCAACACATACACCAACATACACACCAACACATACACCAACATACACACCAACACATACACCAACATACACACCAATAACATACCAAAATACACACATCCAATCACACAACATAACCACACATACAAACATAACACAACACATACACCATGCCCAACCATACACAACTCTTAACACATCCCCTACCAACACATACCCACATGACCCAACACATAAATTCCACACATACACCACTACAACCCATAAACATCACATACACCAACATACTCATCACATCACTCAATGACACTCCACTACCTAACATACACTCCATCTACCCAATACAACACCTCTACCATTATCAAAATATTACACATCATCTACCCAACTGATTACCTAACTACTCCTAACATACTATACATACCAACTGATAACTCAACCATAACGTCAACATATACACCAACACATACACCAACATACACTACCTAACACTCATAACATACCTGATATACATACCTACCATCATACACTCAACACATACACCATTACACTGCACTACTAACATTACCCAACACATACACCAACATACACACCAACACATACACCAACATACACACCAACACATACACCAACATACACACCAACACATACACCAACATACACACCAACACATACACCAACATACACACCAACACATACACCAACATACACACCCACATGACACCAACATACACACCAACACATACACCAACATACACACATTCATACACAATTACTGTTTTTGTTTACAAGAACAAACATTAATACGGTTGCTGCTCAGCTGTTTACCTAGCAACTGTTTACTTGTTTTCTGTTTATCTGTTTCCTGTTTGTATATATGTTTCCTGTTTATTTATCTGTTTCCTGTTTGTTTATCTGTTTCCTGTTTGTATATCTGTTTCCTGTTTGTTTATCTGTTTCCTGTTTATTTATCTGTTTCCTGTTTGTTTATCTGTTTCCTGTTTGTATATCTGTTTCCTGTTTATTTATCTGTTTCCTGTTTGTTTATCTGTTTCCTGTTTGTATATCTGTTTCCTGTTTGTTTATCTGTTTCCTGTTTGTTTATCTGTTTCCTGTTTGTATATCTGTTTCCTGTTTGTATATCTGTTTCCTGTTTGTTTATCTGCTTCCTGTTTGTTTATCTGTTTCCTGTTTGTTTATCTCTGTTTTATTTTAAACTTCATTAAATAATAACAATAATAATAATTAAAATTATAATAATACAAGTGTTGTCTTCCTGGTGAAGACAGGTGTTGTCTTCCTGGTGAAGACAGGTGTTGTCTTCCTGGTGAAGACAGGTGTTGTCTTCCTGGTGAAGACAGGTGTTGTCTTCCTGGTGAAGACAGGTGTTGTCTTCCTGGTGAAGCCAGGTGATGTCTATCTGGTGAAGACAGGTGTTGTCTTCCTGGTGAAGACAGGTGTTGTCTATCTGGTGAAGACAGGTGTTGTCTTCCTGGTGAAGACAGGTGTTGTCTTCCGGGTGAAGACAGGTGTTGTCTTCCTGGTGAAGACAGGTGTTGTCTTCCTGGTGAAGACAGGTGTTGTCTTCCTGGTGAAGACAGGTGTTGTCTTCCTGGTGAAGACAGGTGTTGTCTTCCTGGTGAAGACAGGTGTTGTCTTCCTGGTGAAGACAGGTGTTGTCTTCGTGAGACAGGTGTTGTCTTCCTGGTGAAGACAGGTGTTGTCTTCCTGGTGAAGACAGGTGTTGTCTTCCTGGTGAAGACAGGTGTTGTCTTCCTGGTGAAGACAGGTGTTGTCTTCCTGGTGAAGCCAGGTGATGTCTATCTGGTGAAGACAGGTGTTGTCTTCCTGGTGAAGACAGGTGTTGTCTTCCTGGTGAAGCCAGGTGATGTCTATCTGGTGAAGACAGGTGTTGTCTTCCTGGTGAAGACAGGTGTTGTCTATCTGGTGAAGACAGGTGTTGTCTTCCTGGTGAAGACAGGTGTTGTCTTCCGGGTGAAGACAGGTGTTGTCTTCCTGGTGAAGACAGGTGTTGTCTATCTGGTGAAGACAGGTGTTGTCTTCCTGGTGAAGACAGGTGTTGTCTTCCTGGTGAAGACAGGTGTTGTCTTCCTGGTGAAAACTGGTGTTGTCTATCTGGTGAAGACAGGTGTTGTCTTCCTGGTGAAGACAGGTGATGTATTCCTGGTGAAGACAGGTGTTGTCTATCTGGTGAAGACAAGTGTTGTCTTCTTGGTGAAAACAGGTGTTGTCTATCTGGTGAAGACAGGTGTTGTCTATCTGGTGAAGACAAGTGTTGTCTTCCTGGTGAAAACAGGTGTTGTCTATCTGGTGAAGACAGGTGTTGTCTTCCTGGTGAAGATAGGTGTTGCTTTCCTTGTGAAGACAAGTGTTGTCTTCCTGGTGAAGACAGGTGATGTCTTCCTGGTGAAGACAGGTGTTGTCTATCTGGTGAAAACAGGTGTTGTCTTCCTGGTGAAAACAGGTGTTGTCTTCCTGGTGAAGACAGGTGTTGTCTTCCTGGTGAAGACAGGTGTTGTCTTCCTGGTGAAGACAGGTGTTGTCTTCCTGGTGAAGACAGGTGTTGTCTTCCTGGTGAAGACAGGTGTTGTCTTCCTGGTGAAGACAGGTGTTGTCTTCCTGGTGAAGACAGGTGTTGGCTTCCTGGTGAAGACAGGTGTTGTCTTCCTGGTGAAGACAGGTGTTGGCTTCCTGGTGAAGACAGGTGTTGTCTTCCTGGTGAAGACAGGTGATGTCTCTGTCGTGTCAGTATCATATATACACTTGTGTAGTGTATCTTTCCTTTTATACAGCTGGTCCCTTTGCGTGTGACGTCACAGTACCCGCTGACGTCAGAGGCTCAGCGCATGTGCACAGCCTCTCATAGGCGCTCTCCCTCACTAACGTTAGACCTACAGGCGAGACAGACGGGTGGCTGGACTCTTCTTCACTTACTGTAAATATACCGTAACCATCCAACAAGGAGTATCTTTGACCTCCTATATATCTAATCTGCAAAATGAAGGCACATTAGCACTATACAAAAAGAACAAGTACACAAAACAATAGCAGGTGCAAGGGAAAGATGTGCGGTTAGTATTTCTAACGGCTGCACCACGGCTGTTCACGTGATTTCCAACCTCTGCCCATGTGATCTGGCATTAGCCAATCAGAGGCCTGCCTTTTGAATGCCTCAGTGCCGGGCGGCCGAGTAGATCAGTATCATCCGGAGTAGGCATACGAGACGGACACAGGCATAGGCTCTCAGCTTCCATATATCCAACGCCTCATTAAACGCTACCAAAAAACCAAGCTCATCGTCTGTTAATATTACCAAATCTATGAAAAGAACCCCACAACACATCTCTGGTGAAGACAGGTGTTGTCTTCCTGGTGAAGACAGGTGTTGTCTATCTGGTGAAGACAGGTGTTGGCTTTCTGGTGAAGAGAGGTGTTGTCTATCTGGTGAAGACAGGTGTTGTCTTCCTTGTGAAGACAGGTGTTGTCTATCTGGTGAAGACAGGTGTTGTCTTCCTGGTAAAGACAGGTGTTGTCTTCCTGGTGAAGACAGGTGTTGTCTTCCTGGTGAAGACAGGTGTTGCCTTCCTGGTGAAGACAGGTGTTGTCTATCTGGTGAAGCCAGGTGTTGTCTTCCTGGTGAAGACAGGTGTTGTCTTTCTGGTGAAGACAGGTGTTGTCTATCTGGTGAAGACAGGTGTTGTCTACCTGGTGAAGACAGGTGTTGTCTTCCTGGTGAAGACAAGTGTTGGTGAGTCAGTTGTCTTGAAGGAGGTGAATCAGGAGTCATCTCTCACCATTGTTACTAATTACTCTCACCTGATCCTCCTCCTACCTCGCTAATTACTGTGTACTCACCTAGTTGTGGTTGCAGGGGTCGATTCACAGCTCCTGGCCCCGCCTTTTCACTGTCCGCTACTAGGTCACTCTTCCTGCTCCATGAGCTTTATCATACCTCTTCTTAAAGCTATGTATGGATCCACTACATCTCTTCCCAGACTTTTCCACTTCCTGACAACTCGGTGACTGAAGAAATACTTCCTAACATCCCTGTGATTCATCCGAGTCTTCAACTTCCAATTGTGACCCCTTGTTGCTGTGTCCCATCTCTGGAACATTCTGTCTCTGTCCACCAACCTCGTCAATTCCTCTCAGTATTTTATATGTCGTTATCATATCATCCCTCTCCCCTCCTGTCCTCCAGTGTCGTCAGGTCGATTTCCCTTAACCTTAGCCTCGGGACTAGTCTTGTTGCAAACCTTTGCATTTTCTCCAATTTCTTGACGCGCTTAACCAGGTGTGGGTTCCAAACTGGTGCTGCATACTCCAATATAGGCCTGACATACACGGCGTAAAGAGTCTTGAACGATTCCTTAATGAGATGTCGGAATGCTGTTTTTAGGTTTGCTAGGCGCCCATATGCTACAGCAGTTATTTGGTTGATGTGCGCCTCAGGAGATGTGCTCGGTGTTATACTCACCCCAAGATCCTTTTCCTTTAGTGAGGTTTGTAGTCTCTGCCTCCTAGACTGTACTCGTCCTGCTTCGCGCGCGCGCGCGTGTGTGTGTGTGTGTGTGTGTACTCACCTAATTGTGGTTGTAGGGGTCGATACTTATCTCCTGGCCCCGCCTCTTCGCTGGTAGCTACTAGGTCCTCTCTCTCCCTGCTCCATGAGCTTTATCATACCTCGTCTTAAAACTATGTATGGTTCCTGCCTCCACTATATCTTTCTCTAGACTATTCCACTTCCTGACTACTCTGTGGCTGAAGAAATGCTTCCTAACATCCCTTTGACTCATCTGAGTCTTCAGCTTCCAGTTGTGTCCCTTGTGTGTGTGTTTGTGTGTGTGTGATTGTGTGTGTGTGTGTGTTGTGTGTGTGTGTGTGTGTGTGTGTGTGTGTGTGTGTGTGTGTGTGTGTGTGTGTGTGTGTTGTGTGTGTGTGTGTGTGTGTGTGTGTGTGTGTGTGTGTGTGTGTGTGTGTGTGTGTGTGTGTGTGTGTGTGTGTGTGTGTGTGTGTGTGTGTGTGTGTGTGTGTGTGTGTGTGTGTGTGTGTGTGTGGTGTGTGAGTGTGTGGTGTGTGTGTGTGTGTGTGTGTGTGTGTGTGTGTGTGTGTGTGTGTGTGTGTGTGTGTGTGTGTGTGTGTGTGGTGTGTGTGTGGTGTGTGTGTGTGTGTGTGTGTGTGTGTGTGTGTGTGTGTGTGTGTGTGTGTGTGTGTGTGCGTGTGTGTGAGTGTGTGAGTGTGTGTGTGTGTGTGTGTGTGTGTGTGTGTGTGTGTGTGTGTGTGTGAAACACGATGTAAACAAGGTCTAGAGAGGTAAACAAGAATGGTTTACACGGCGGCCTTCTGTTCCATCACATTATCCTGATTTAATTGATACTATTATGGCTCAGCGAGCCAAACAACCACTACCATGATTACAATGGTTACCATGACTACCATGACTATCTTGACTACCATAGCTGGATCGCTAGCGCACTCGGCTCACACACTGAGCTCCGGAGATTGAATCCCCTGTACGGCTGGATAACATTAGGACGTGTTTCCTTAAGACACCTGCTGGTACCTGAGTGTTAGTGGACTGGTGTGGGTCGCATCCTGGGGACAAAATTGTCCTAATTATAGAGCATTTCTCGCAAATTAGACTACCATAACTACCTTGACTACCATAACTACCATGGCTACTATGACCTACCATGAGTACCATGGCTACCATGACCTACTATGAGTACCATGTACCATGGTTACCATAACTACCATGGCTTCTATAATTACCATGCCTAACATGACTTTATTGTCACACATACATCTTTGTTTGCCTGTCTGTGTCCCTGTCTATCTGCCTGTCTATTTGTCTCTGCTTGTCAAGTGTCTGTACCTGTCTGTGGCTGTCTGTACCCGTCTGTGGCTGTCTGTACCCGTCTGTGGCTGTCTGTACCCGTCTGTAACTGTTTGTGACTGTCTGTACCCGTTTGTGGCTGTCTGTACCCGTCTGTGGCTGTCTGTACCCGCCTGTGACTGTCTGTGGCTGTCTGTACCTGTCGGTGCCCCTTTATGCTTCAAATTCTCTGCTGTTTGCAATGTTGCACAGCCTTGAATAATTAATTACAGCTAATTAATCACAGCAAACTCTCTTAATATACCTAATTACCTCACCTAGTTACCTTACCTGTTTACCTCACCTATTTACATTATCTCACCTAATTACCTCACCTATTTACCTCACCTAATTACCTCTCCTAGTTACCTCACTCAGTTAATTCACCTAGTTACCTCACCTAGTTACCTCTCCTAGTTACCTCACCTAGTTATCTCGCCTAGTTACCTCACCTATTTACCTTACCTCATCTAATTACCTCACCTCTCCACTCTCATATATAATATAAAGAAATAATATATTACCAAATAGTTCCAAGCAGGAATAATTACAGGCGGTGATCCTTATAAGCGGTGATCCTCACAAGCGGTGATCCTTACAAGAGGTGATCCTTGGAAGGGGTGATCCTCACAAGCGGTGATCCTTACAAGCGGTGATCCTTACAAGCGGTGATCCTCACAAGCGGTGATCCTTACAAGCGGTGATCCTTACAAGCGGTGATCCTCACAAGCGGTGATCCTTACAAGCGGTGATCCTTGCAAGCTGTGATCCTCACTCAGCCTCAGACGGGAGCGTTTATCATGAGTTACATTCATGGTGTCTTGTGTATATTCATGGTGAGTTGTGAGGCCATGAGTGGCCAGTCAGCACCTGGGGAGGCCATTAGTGGCCAGCCAGCACCTGGGGAGTTAATCAGAGGCCAGCCATCACCTGGGGAGTTAATCAGAGGCCAGCCATCACCTGGGGAGGCCATCAGTGGCCAGTCACCACCTGGTGAGGCCATCAGTGGCCAGTCAGCACATGAAGAGGCCATAAGTGGCCAGTCAGCACCTGGGGAGTTAATCAAAGGCCAGTCAGCACCTGGGGAGACCATAAGTGGCCATTCAGCACCTGGATAATCAATCAGAGGCCAGTCAGCACCTGGGGAGTTAATCAGAGGCCAGCCATCACCTGGGGAGGCCATCAGTGGCCAGTCAGCACCTGGTGAGGCCATCAGTGGCCAGTCAGCACATGAAGAGGCCATAAGTGGCCAGTCAGCACATGGGAAGGCCATCAGTGGCCAGTCAGCACATGGGAAGGCCATCAGTGGCCAGTCAGCACATGGGGAGGCCATCAGTGGCCAGTCAGCACATGGGGAGGCCATCAGTGGCCAGTCAGCACCTGGGAAGTGGAGGATAATCAAGAGTGATCCTCCTGATCCTCACACCAGCCTCAGTATTATGATCCTTACATGGATCCATTATAAGTGTGCACGTAACCTGCACGTCACTTGCAGGATGGTTGGTACCTTCCATACACTGCACGTCACCTGCATTATGGTTGGTACCTTCCGTGCACTGCACGTCACCTGCAGGATGGTTGGTACCTTCCGTGCACTGCACGTCACCTGCATTATGGTTGGTACCTTCCGTGCACTGCACGTCACCTGCAGGATGGTTGGTACCTTCCGTGCACTGCACGTCACCTGCATTATGGTTGGTACCTTCCGTGCACTGCACATCACCTGCAGGATGGTTGGTACCTTCCGTGCACTGCACATCACCTGCAGGATGGTTGGTACCTTCCGTGCACTGCACATCACCTGCAGGATGGTTGGTACCTTCTGTGCACTGCACATCACCTGCAGGATGGTTGGTACCTTCCGTGCACTGCACATCACCTGCAGGATGGTTGGTACCTTCCGTGCACTGCACATCACCTGCAGGATGGTTGGTGCCTTCCGTGCACTGCACATCACCTGCAGGATGGTTGGTACCTTCTGTGCACTGCACATCACCTGCAGGATGGTTGGTACCTTCCGTGCACTGCACATCACCTGCAGGATGGTTGGTACCTTCCGTGCACTGCACATCACCTGCAGGATGGTTGGTGCCTTCCGTGCACTGCACATCACCTGCAGGATGGTTGGTACCTTCCGTGCACTGCACATCACCTGCAGGATGGTTGGTACCTTCCGTGCACTGCACGTCACCTGCAGGATGGTTGGCATCTTCCGTGCACTGCACGTGACATCTCTTTGCAAGAGTGCTGTGTGCAACACTGACGAATAGCACTGCCAGGTTTGCAATCCGTTGTTGCTGGTTTGCAAGGAATGTGTTGCAGACCAGAGATGTTGGTGTTGGTGGTGTCTCCACAGCCAGTAATTTCCCTGAGGTGAGCACCATGAATCTTGTGGTTCAGGTGTGTGTTCCCCTGACAGGTCGAAGCAACACAGCGCCCGCAACACTCTTTCTCGGTCTCATTTTTAATGATTATATTCTGCTTTTTATCCACAGCTCGTCAGCTTAGGTTACAGTGCAACAATCCTCTGACCAGAGAAGTTCAGTGTAAACATTCCCTGACATTCGCGCCACAAGTACTAACATTGATGACAATTGTGTTGTAGAGGTCTGAACTTCGCTCATACAATTGTCCTGGAAGATTTGTTAAGTTATACCATGAATTAAGGAAAGATCCTGGACTTCACCTTACGAAACAGACGAAGCAAATGCGATAGTAATTATGGACAAGGTAGATTATAGTGGAAAAATAAACATTATACTAGGAGACAGGGGAACTGATGTGCCCCCTTCAACCTCTTGTCTTCCTCTCTACATCTCTGGTTGAATCAACGACTCTCTTTCTCTTTCTTGTTTCTCCTCCTCCCTCTTCCTCTTCTTCTTCCTCTCTCATTATAAATATGAGTGTAGTCAACAAGTCAAACTCTGTACAACAACAACAAGCTACGTCAACATTAAGTCAGTAAAACTCATGATTAGTTTGCCAGAAAAACATTGTTAGTGACTTTCTTCTGCATCAAGTTATGTATTAAATTACATATATTAACTTTTACTTCTCTAAATTTACCATGAGAAATATTGAAGATCTCTGACTCTCAGCACCCACCCTGGACACTCCAGTGACTCTCCTCCCACTGACTCTCCTCCCACTGACTCTCAGCACCCACCCTGGACACTCCAGTGACTCTCCTCCCACTGACTCTCCTCCCACTGACTCTCAGCACCCACCCTGGACACTCCAGTGACTCTCCTCCCACTGACTCTCCTCCCACTGACTCTCCTCCCACTGACTCTCAGCACCCACCCTGGACACTCCAGTGACTCTCCTCCCACTGACTCTCCTCCCACTGACTCTCCTCCCACTGACTCTCCTCCACTGACTCTCCTCCACTGACTCTCCTCCACTGACTCTCCTCCACTGACTCTCCTCCACTGACTCTCCTCCCACTGACTCTCCTCCACTGACTCTCCTCCCACTGACTCTCCTCCACTGACTCTCCTCCCACTGACTCTCCTCCACTGACTCTCCTCCACTGACTCTCCTCCACTGACTCTCCTCCACTGACTTTCCTCCCACTGACTCTCCTCCACTGACTCTCCTCCCACTGACTCTCCTCCACTGACTCTCCTCCACTGACTCTCCTCCACTGACTCTCCTCCACTGACTCTCCTCCACTGACTCTCCTCCACTGACTCTCCTCCACTGACTCTCCTCCACTGACTCTCCTCCACTGACTCTCCTCCCACTGACTCTCCTCCCACTGACTCTCCTCCACTGACTCTCATCCCACTGACTCTCCTCCACTGACTCTCCTCCCACTGACTCTCCTCCACTGACTCTCCTCCCACTGACTCTCCTCCAGTGGACTGTCTGCAGCATTCCACTCCTGCAGAGTTGCGTCTTGTAGAGTATGTGATCACCTCTGTGCAATAGCAGTTGGGTTGAGTGTCAGCTCCTGGTCCCAACTTGCCGTTTTTTCCACATTCACTCTTAACTTCCTGGGCTATGTCGTACCTGTTCTTAAAACTGTGTGTTTGTGTGTCAATTGTACAGTGTATGAGGGATGTTTGTTCAGCTGTACTCGTAAACGTTTAAATTAATAACTTTAAAATGGAACAAACGAACCTAACATGGAACAAGCGAACCTAACATGGAACAAGCGAACCTAACATGGAACAAACGAACCTAACATGGAACAAACGAACCTAACATGGAACAAACGAACCTAACATGGAACAAACGAATCTAACATGGAACAAACGAACCTAACATGGAATAAATGAACCTAACACGGAACAAAAGAACCAAACATGGAACAATTTCTGTGAAGACAGACTGAGCTATTCTTGTTTGAATACGTCTCAGAGCTAAAAGGACACGAGCGACACAGTCAAGAGAGAGAGAGAGAGAGAGAGAGAGAGAGAGAGAGAGAGAGAGAGAGAGAGAGAGAGAGAGAGAGAGAGAGAGAGAAACATCTGTTATCAGCACGTATTATTGAGATTTCCTGGACAGTTGTAAGAAGCATTGCAAAGTTGAATTTGGCACTGAGCCAGCGTTCAAAGTGCCATTGTGTTGCAACAGAGTGCAAGGTGCCATTGTGTTGCAACATAATGCAAGGTACCACTGTGTTGCAACAGAGTTCAAGGTACCATTGTGTTGCAACAAAGTGCAAGGTACCACTGTGTTGCAACAGAGTGCAAGGTACCACTGTGTTGCAACAGAGTGCAAGGTATCATTGTGTTGCAACAGAGTGCAAGGTAACACTGTGTTGCAACAGAGTGCAAGGTACCACTGTGTTGCAACAGAGTGCAAGGTATCATTGTGTTGCAACAGAGTGCAAGGTACCACTGTGTTGCAACAGAGTGCAAGGTATCATTGTGTTGCAACAGAGTGCAAGGTATCATTGTGTTGCAACAGAGTGCAAGGTACCACTGTGTTGCAACAGAGTTCAAGGTACCACTGTGTTGCAAAAGAGTGCAAGGTACCACTGTTTTGCAACAGAGTGCAAGGTACCACTGTGTTGCAACAGAGCGCAAGGTACCACTGTGTCGCAACAGAGTGCAAAGTACCACTGTGTTGCAACAGAGTGCAAGGTACCCTTGTGTTGCAACAGAGTGCAAGGTAGCACTGTGTTGCAACAGAGTGCAAGGTACCATTGTGTTGCCTAACTATTGAGAAGTGGAATCAGATTTAATTGACTATTGTTAAAAAAGGAAATAAAACTCTAGAGCCAACTCTCTCTCTCTCTCTCTCTCTCTCTTTCTCACACACAAAAGCTTTTCCAGGATCGGGTTAAGAATTTATATTCCTTATTTACAAGTTAGAAGCTGTTATCTTCCTCGGCTCATTTGAAAGCCTTACCTGGCTGTTATCTACCTCGGCTCATTTGAAAGCCTTACCTGGCTGTTATCTACCTCGGCTCATTTGAAAGCCTTACCTGGCTGTTATCTACCTCGGCTCATTTGAAAGCCTTACCTGGCTGTTATCTACCTCGGCTCATTTGAAAGCCTTACCTGGCTGTTATCTACCTCGGCTCATTTGAAAGCCTTACCTGGCTGTTATCTACCTCGGCACATTTGAAAGCCTTACCTGTCATTTCTTTTGTTAAATGTAATCATGAAACATGTAAATAGGGAATAATCTCAGAAGTTATGTACTTGAGAAGGGTACAGCTAGAGTGTAGTTGCTGCCCGTCTTGTGGTACACATATTGGCCTTGTACATAACAATAGGGTCGTTAATATCAATAATTACTACGACACAAACACCTATATTTTCATCCTAGAACGAGTAAGGGAAAAGAAAGCCGTTTCCTTTTTTTCCTAAATCTTGTAACATATTCAGAAAATCGGGAGAAAGCTCTGTCTCGTCCTCCCTACCCACACTTGACCAGCGAGGCTGTTACTGCTGTTGGTCCCGTACAAGCTACAGTAGCGGGAGTGTTAGCGAAATACTTATCGAAACTTCAGGAGTGATTGGTCAAGATGTCCTGAGACTCTGGGATGACCTTAGTCGTGTGAGGGATCTCCACCTGAGTGATGGGAAGTCTGCACGTTTCGAATTCACTGCGTTATAAACAAATGTTGCAGTTGATCAAACCATTAATCTTCTTCGCAGGGTGATTAATGATGGTACAGAGTTACTTGTACCTTGTCAGAACTTTGTGCGTCTCGTGGAACTGTTTGTTCGTTATAACTGCATTAATTTTGTAGACAACAAATATAAACAAGTGTTCGGACTGGCCATGGGTTCACCCCTCAGTGCAGTCCTGGTCAATTTATATATGGAGGGTCTGGAATCCAGACGAATTCTCAATACCATCCCTTAGGTCAGGTACTTGGATGCCACACGTGGATGATATTGTGGTCATAGTGCCAAAAGTCTAGAAGTGAGAGACATCTTCAACATTCTGGAACCTACAATTAAATTTGCTCTAGAAGGGAAGGACAACCAAGTGCCATTGCTTGACGTGCTTGTGTTGACAGGCGATACTGAAGAAGTCATTCGTAACCAAACGTTTACTTTGAAAAAAACGTTCTGAACTGTACATAAGTTTTGTTCTCTCCTTGTTGGTATCATTTACCGGAGAACTAAGTCGTCTTGCTCTGTTCTCTACTCTGTCCAAGGGTCGTACATGAGACAGGGAAGGAAGGGGGGGGGGTGAGGGACACGGGGCAGGCAATTCAAGATTGTGCTGTAGAGAGGACGTACACAATACACATTAATACTGTTAACCTCTTGGCTGCCTTGCTTGCAAGATTTGCCACGTGAATCTTCAGGGACATCTTGCAATCAAATTTCACCCAGGGATATCCACCTCGTTTCCGGGTACCTACACTCCCATTCATTCTTACCACTGCTTCACCATTACCATCATGGTGCCTACAGAAGCAACTGTGACCTGCCATCGTTGTCCCCAGGCTGATATAACTGGCTGACTGATGTAGATGTCAGAGTAAATGTCAGAGTAGAGTCATCTGCGTAGACATGAGATTCTGGGATGAGTTGAAGGTCTAGCATGGATCACATGATACTAGTATGGATCACATGATAGTAGCATGGATCACATGATACTAGCATAAGTTACATGAAGAGGCCATGGGTCAAGAAGGCGCATGGAAGCAGCCGGCTGCAGCCATGTGTCAAGAAGGCCCATGGTAGCAGCCGGCTGCAGCCATGGGTCAAGAAGGCCCATGGAAGCAGCCGGCTGCAGCCATGGGTCAAGAAGGCCCATGGAAGCAGCCGGCTGGGATGAGCTCATTCTCTCACTGGGTAATTTACGATGGTGTCCGAGAGTTACGGTCCCAGACCAAGCCAGTTTATGACTCCTGGGGACCCTCCTTCATCCTGGGGACCCTCCTTCATCCTGGGGACCCTCCTTCATCCTGGAGACCCTATATCATCCTGGGGACCCTCCTTCATCCTGTGGACCCTCCTTCACCCTGGGGACCCTCCTTCATCCTGGGGACCCTCCTTCATCCTGGGGACCCTCCTTCATCCTGGGGACCCTCCTTCATCCTGGGGACCCTCCTTCATCCTGGGGTACTTTCTTCATCCTGGGGACCCTCCTTCATCCTGTGGAACCTGCTTCACACTGGGGACCCTCCTTCATCCTGGGGTACTTTCTTCATCCTGGGGACCCTCCTTCATCCTGTGGAACCTGCTTCACACTGGGGACCCTTCTTCATCCAGGAGAACCTCCTTCATCCTGGGGACCCTCTTTCATGCTGGGGAACCTTCATCCTGGGGACCCTCCTTCATCCTGGGGACCCTCTTTCATGCTGGGGAACCTTCATCTATATATATATATATATATATATATATATATATATATATATATAAATTGCAAGTTTATAGCATATAAATCATGTTCATGAATGTTATTGTAGGAGGATATAAATGGAATTTACATACTATACAAATGTTGCATTACGAGCGTAATAATAATAATAATAATAATAATAATTATCATTATTATTTGTACTGTCTGTTTCATGGTCTTGTAGTTAAAGGTTGAATTACCTTCAGCACCACTACAGTGGTCCTGGTCCTACACTGCTGCATAATTACCTCGTTATGTACCCCAGGGCGCTGTGCCCGTGGCATTAGCTGAGACCGCAGCTCGTTAAGCAGACAGTGCCTCGTGTTGACTCTAGTGCCAACGATGATGATATGGCACTCACTCTGGCCTTCCTCAACGCTATTTTTTGTCCCCATTTAAGACTAACATCCAAATTTAACGTACAAAAAAATAATATATATATATATATATATATATATATATATACTCACAAACTGAACCACAAAGCAGTGACACCACACCACACACACACTCATACTAGGATCAAGGGGACACAAGTGGGAGTTGAAGACACATGTAACACATAAGGATGTCAGGAAGTATTTGTTTAGCCTCAGGATGGTTGGGAAGTGGAATGACATGAAGGAGACGAAGAACTGATAAATTAACCTCAACAAGTCAACCAAGACTACAAACAAACACTAATAACCAAATAGTACGTAGGAATAACAAGTATTAGCGATGAACAATGTGCCTGAGTGCCACACACAGAGAACAGTGTCTGAGTGCCACACACAGAACAGTGCCTGAGTGCCACAAACACAGAACAGTGCCTGAGTGCCACACACACAGAACAGTGTCTAAGTGCCACACACAGAGAACAGTGTCTGAGTGCCACACACAGAACAGTGCCTGAGTGCCACACACAGAGAACAGTGTCTGAGTGCCACACACAGAACAGTGCCTGAGTGCCACAAACACAGAACAGTGCCTGAGTGCCACACACACAGAACAGTGTCTAAGTGCCACACACAGAGAACAGTGTCTGAGTGCCACACACAGAAGAGTGCCTGAGTGCCACACACAGAGAACAGTGTCTGAGTGCCACACACACAGAACAGTGCCTGAGTGCCACACACACAGAACAGTGTCTGAGTGCCACACACAGAGAACAGTGTCTGAGTGCCACACACATAGAACAGTGTCTGAGTGCCACACACAGAGAATAGTGCCTGAGTGCCAAACACATAACAGAGTGCTTGAGTGCCACAGAGTACACAGGTGTTAGAGGATAACCGACTGAGACAAAAATACTCATACAGGTACCAGAAGAGTCAGTCCTAAACAAAGGTGAGGCTTCCCAGGTGTGAATGGATGCACTTGTGGCACCTCTGTAAAGGCACATTTACTTTGGCGAGAGAAGGAAAACATCAGAGTGCCTCTAGTGGGAAAAACCGAGATTAGAGAGGCTGGGGAGACTATTATAAATATGTCAGCTGGTAAAGGGGGAGATCTGAAGGAAGGTGTGTGTGTACTCACCTAGTTGTGGTTGCAGGGGTCGAGTCATAGCTCCTGGCCACGCCTCTTCACTGATTGCTACTAGGTCCTCTCTCTCCCTACTCCATGAGCTTTATCAAACCTCGTCTTAAACCTATGTATGGTTCCTGCCTCCACTATGTCGCTTTCTAGGCTATTCCACTTCCTGACAACTCTATGACTGAAGAAATACTTCCTAACATCCCTGTGATTCACCTGAGTCTTCAACTTCCAACTGTGACCCCTTGTTGCTGTGTCCCATCTCTGGAACATTCTGTGTGTGTGTGTGTGTGTGTGTGTGTGTGTGTGTGTGTTGTGTGTGTGTGTACTCACCTAATTGTATTTGCAGGGGTCGAGACTCAGCTCCTGGCCCCGCCTCTTCGCTGTCTGCTACTGGGTCCCTGCTCCATGAGCTTTATCATACCTTGTCTTAAAACTATGTATGGTTCCTGCCTCCACTATATCTTTCTCTAGTCCATTCCACTTCCTGACTACTCTGTGGCTGAAGAAATGTTTCCTGACATCCCTTTGACTCATCTGAGTCTTCAGCTTCCAGTTGTGTCCCCTTGTTTCTGTGTTCCCTCTCTGAAACAACCTGTCACTATCTACCTTGTCAATTCCCCGCAGTATTTTGTATGTCGTTATCATGTCTCCTCTGACCCTTCTTTCCTCCAGTGTTGTTAGTCCTATTTCCCTCAACCTTTCTTCATAAGACAGACCCCTGAGTTGTGGAACTAACCTTGTCGCAAACCTTTGCACTTTCTCTAGTTTCCTTACGTGCTTGACCAGGTGTGGGTTCCAGACTGGTGCTGCATATTCTAGTATGGGCCTGACGTACACGGTATACAGTGTCTTGAACGATTCCTTGTTAAGGTAACGGAACGCTAATCTAAGGTTTGCCAGACGCCCATATGCTGCCGCAGTTATCTGGTTGATGTGTGCCTCCGGAGACGTGCTAGGCGTTATACTCACTCCAAGGTCTTTCTCCTTTGCCGAGGTTTGTAGCCTTTGTCCGCCTAGCTTGTACTCTGTCAGCGGTCTTCTTTGCCCTTCTCCGATCCTCATGACTTTGCATTTGGAGGGATTGAATTCGAGAAGCCAACTGCTAGACCAGATGTCGAGCTTGTCCAGGTCTGTTTGCAGCCCTGCCTGGTCCTCTTCCGATGTGATTCTCCTCATTATTTTCACATCATCCGCGAATAGAGACACTTCTGAGTCTATCCCGTCCGTCATGTCATTTACATATACCAGGAATAACACTGGTCCTAGGACTGACCCCTGCGGTACACCGCTCGTCACAGGCGCCCACTGTCATACCTCACCACGCACCATGACCCGTTGTTGCCTCCCTTTGAGGTATTCCCTGATCCATTCCAGTGCCCTTCCTGTTATACCTGCTTGTTCTTCCAACTTCTTTACTAATCTCATGTGAGGAACTGTGTCGAAGGCCTTCCTGCAGTCCAGGAAAATGCAATCAACCCACCCTTCTCTCTCCTGCCTTACCTCTGTTACTTTATCATAGAACTCTAGGAGGTTTGTTACACAGGATTTGCCTTCCCGGAATCCATGCTGTCTGGTGTTTATTATCCTGTTCCGCTCAAGGTGTTCCACCATTCTTTTCCTGATGATTTTCTCCAGGACTTTGCACACTATACATGTAAGTAACACCGGTCTATAGTTTAGTGCCTCTTTTCTGTCTCCTTTTTAAAAATGGGGACTACGTTGGCCTTCTTCCATACCTCAGGTAGCTGCCCAGTTTCAAGGGATGTGTTGAATATTGTGGTAAGTGGCACACTCAGTACCTCAGCTCCTTCCGAAGAACCCACGGGGAGATATTGTCCGGACCCATCGCCTTTGAGGTATCAAGGTCACTGAGTAACTGCTTCACTTCCTCCTCAGTTGTGTGTATGCCCTCTAGCACTTGGTACATCCCTTGTTGGTGACGAACCATGTCCTGTCTACCCAGCTGCCTTCCTTCCTCCATTGTGAATACTTCCTTAAACCTCAAGTTGAGCTCCTCACATACCTCTTGATCATTACTTGTGAGTTCCCCATCTTCTCTCCTCAGCCTTATCACCTGGTCCTTGACTGTTGTCTTCCTTCTGATGTGACTGAACATCAGTTTCGGAGTCGGACTTAACTTTCGATGCTATGTCGTTTTCGTACTGTTTCTGGGCCTCCCTCCGTACTTGTGCATACTCGTTTCTAGCTCTTCAACTAATCTCTTTGTTTACTTGGGTTCTTTGCCTTCTGTACCGTTTCCATTCTCTGATACTCTGATTCTTTGCCTCCCTGCACCTTTGGGTAAACCAGGGGCTCTTTCTGGCCTTCCCATTTAAACATTTGCCTCTGGGTATAAACCGTTCCTCTGCCTCCTTGCACTTTGCCCCTACGTATTCCATCATTTCATTTATTGTCAGTCCTTCCATTTCCCTTTCCCACTGGATGTCCTGCAGGAAATTCCTCAAGCCCGTGTAGTTTCCTCTTTTAAAGTCTGGTTTGTCTCTATCGGTACTGTTTCCCCTCTCCACCTGTAGCTCTACAATGTACTCAAAGCTAAGCACCATGTGGTCACTGGCTCCCAGGGGGCTCTCGTGCGTTACGTCTTCAATATCTGAGCTGTTCAGGGTGAATACAAGGTCCAGTCTTGCTGGTTCATCTTCTCCCCTCTCTCTGGTCGTGTCCCTGACATGTTGGTGCATCAGGTTTTCCAGTACCACGTGTGTGTGTGTGTACTCACCTATTTGTGGTTGCAGGGGTCGAGTCATAGCTCCTGGCCCCGCCTCTTCACTGATTGCTACTAGGTCCTCTCTCTCCCTGCTCCATGAGCTTTATCAAACCTAGTCTTAAAACTATGTATGGTTCCTGCCTCCACTATGTCGCTTTCCAAGCTATTCCACTTCCTGACAACTCTATGACTGAAGAAATACTTCCTAACATCCCTTTGACTCATAGGAGTCTTCAACTTCCAATTGTGACCCCTTGTTTCTGTGTCCCCTCTCTGGAACATCTTGTCTCTGTCCACCTTATCTATTCCTCGCAGTATTTTATATGTCGTTATCATGTCTCCCCTAACCCTCCTGTCCTCTAGTGTCGTCAGGCCGATTTCCCTTAACCTTTCTTCTGTGTGTGTGTGTGTGTGTGTGTGTGTGTGTGTGTACTCACCTAGTTGTACTCACCTATTTGTGGTTGCAGGGGTCGAGTCATAGTTCCTGGCCCCGCCTCTTCACTGATCGCTACTGTGTGTGTGTCAGTTCACATACTGAGTGTATGGGGTTCGAGTCCTGGCTCTTAGCGGGGAGACAAGAATAAGGCAACAAGGGCATAAACGAGGCGACGTTTCGGTCAACTCATTACCAAGACTAAAACGTTTTCAGGTTTCATTACCAGGATGTTGTGGAGTGCTCCAGGGACGGTGTTCTCAGGCTCTTTGTTCAGGGACGGTGTTCTCAGGCTCATTGTTCAGGGACGGTGTTCTCAGGCTCATTGTTCAGGGACGGTGTTCTCAGGCTCAATGTTCAGGGACGGTGTTCTCAGGCTCATTGTCCAGGGACGGTGTTCTCAGGCTCATTGTCCAGGGACGGTCTTCTCAGGCTCATTGTTCAGGGACGGTGTTCTCAGGCTCATTGTTCAGGGACGGTGTTCTCAGGCTCATTGTTCAGGGACTGTGTTCTCAGGCTCATTGTTCAGGGACGGTGTTCTCAGGCTCATTGTTCAGGGACGGTGTTCTCAGGTCTCATTCTTCAGGGACGGTGTTCTCAGGCTCATTGTCCAGGGACGGTGTTCTCAGGCTCATTGTTCAGGGACGGTGTTCTCAGGCTCATTGTTCAGGGACGGTGTTCTCAGGCTCATTGTTCAGGGACGGTGTTCTCAGGCTCATTGTTCAGGGACGGTGTTCTCAGGCTCATTGTCCAGGGACGGTGTTCTCAGGCTCATTGTTCAGGGAAGGTGTTCTCAGGCTCATTGTTCAAGGACGGTGTTCTCAGGCTCATTGTCCAGGGACGGTGTTCTCAGGCTCATTGTTCAGGGACGGTGTTCTCAGGCTCATTGTTCAGGGACGGTGTTCTCAGGCTCATTGTCCAGGGACGGTGTTCTAAGGCTCTTTGTTCAGGGACGGTGTTCTCAGGCTCTTTGTTCAGGGACGGTGTTCTCAGGCTCATTGTCCAGGGACGGTGTTCTCAGGCTCATTGTCCAGGGACGGTGTTCTCAGGCTCTTTGTTCAGGGACGGTGTTCTCAGGCTCATTGTTCAGGGACGGTGTTCTCAGGCTCGTTGTTCAGGGACGGTGTTCTCAGGCTCATTGTTCAGGGACGGTGTTCTCAGGCTCATTGTCAAGGGACGGTGTTCTCAGGCTCATTGTTCAGGGACGGTGTTCTCAGGCTCATTGTTCAAGGACGGTGTTCTCAGGCTCATTGTCCAGGGACGGTGTTCTCAGGCTCATTGTCCAGGGACGGTGTTCTCAGGCTCATTGTCCAGGGACGGTGTTCTCAGGCTCATTGTCCAGGGACGGTGTTCTCAGGCTCATTGTTCAGGGACGGTGTTCTCAGGCTCGTTGTTCAGGGACGGTGTTCTCAGGCTCATTGTTCAGGGACGGTGTTCTCAGGCTCATTGTCAAGGGACGGTGTTCTCAGGCTCATTGCTCAGGGACGGTGTTCTCAGGCTCATTGTTCAAGGACGGTGTTCTCAGGCTCATTGTCCAGGGACGGTGTTCTCAGGCTCATTGTCCAGGGACGGTGTTCTCAGGCTCATTGTCCAGGGACGGTGTTCTCAGGCTCATTGTCCAGGGACGGTGTTCTCAGGCTCATTGTTCAGGGACGGTGTTCTCAGGCTCATTGTTCATGGCTGATCAACTGTACACAAGTACATTGTTCATGGGGTGACTAAGATTATCTTGCTGGGGTGACTAATGCTATCTTACTGGGGTGACTAAGACTATCTTGCTAGAGTGACTAAGGCTATCTTGCTGGGGTGACTAAGGCTATCTTGCGGGGGTGACTAAGGCTATCTTGCTAGAACGACTAATGCTATCCTGCTGGGGTGACTAAGGCTATCTTGCTGGGGTGACTAAGGCTATCTTGCTGGGGTGACTAAGGCTATCTTGCTGGGGTGACTAAGGCTATCTTGCTAGAGTGACTAAGGCTATCTTGCTGGGGTGACTAAGGCTATCTTGCTGGGGTGACTAAGGCTATCTTGCTGGGGTGACTAAGGCTATTTTGCTGGGGTGACTAAGGCTATCTTGCTAGAGTGACTAAGGCTATCTTGCTAGAGTGACTAAGGCTATCTTGCTGGGGTGACTAAGGCTATCTTGCTAGAGTGACTAAGGCTATCTTGCTGGGGTGACTAAGGCTATCTTGCTGGGGTGACTAAGGCTATCTTGCTGGGGTGACTAAGGCTATCTTGCTGGGGTGACTAAGGCTATCTTGCTGGGGTGACTAAGGCTAGCTTGCTGGGGTGACTAAGGCTAGCTTGCTGGGGTGACTAAGGCTATCTTGCTGGGGTGACTAAGGCTATCTTGCTGGGGTGACTAAGGCTATCTTGCTGGGGTGACTAAGGCTATCTTTTGACAAGGCTATCTGCTGTGACTAACTATCTTGTGGGGTGACTAAGGCATCTTGCTTAGGAGGACTAAGGCTGCTTCTTGGTGACTAAGGCTATCTTGCTGGTGACTAAGGCTCTTGCTGGGGGACTAAGGCTCTCTGCTACGGGGCTAATCTTCTGCGGTTACTACTTCTTCTTGTGTAAAATTATACAGATTAAGAAAGCTTCTTTCTCTCTCTCTCTCTCTCTCTCTAGCCTCTCTCTTTCTCTCTCTCTCTCTCTCTCTCTCTCTCTCTCTCTCTCTCTCTCTCTCTCTCTCTCTCTCTCTTTCTGTCTCTCTCTTTCTCTAAGTAAACATTACTGAAGGCACACACAGACTGTCTCACACTAAGTAAACATTACTGAAGGCACACACACACACACACACACACACACACACACACACACACACACAGACTGTCCTACACTAATACCTACATATAATGTGGTCCTGCAGTCGTTATTGTAATCTTATCCATAAGAGAGGTAGTTATGGAGATTTACAGTGTCTTGAAGACAGTAGTGGGATCTTACAGTGTCTTGAAGACAGTAGTGGGATCTTACAGTGTCTTGAAGACAGTAGTGGGATCTTACAGTGTCTTGAAGACAGTAGTAGGATCTTACAGTGTCTTAAAGACAGTAGTAGGATCTTACAGTGTCTTGAAGACAGTAGTAGGATCTTACAGTTTCTTGAAGACAGTAGTGGGATCTTACAGTGTCTTGAAGACAGTAGTGGGATCTTACAGTGTCTTGAAGACAGTAGTGGGATCTTACAGTGTCTTGAAGACAGTAGTAGGATCTTACAGTGTCTTGAAGACAGTAGTAGAATCTTACAGTGTCTTGAAGACAGTAATAGGATCTTACAGTGTCTTGAAGACAATTATGTGGTACTGTGACAATGTTACAGCCGTTGTACTGAGTTGTACACCTTGCATATGTGACTGTGTACAGTGTGTGTGTGTGTGTGTGTGTGTGTGTGTGTGTGTGTGTGTTGTGTGTTGTGTGTTGTGTGTGTGTGTGTGTGTGTGTGTGTGTGTGTGTGTGTGTGTGTGTGTTGTGTGTGTGTGTGTGTGTGTGTGTGTGTGTGTGTGTGTGTGTGTTTTGTGTTGTGTGTGTGTGTGTGTGTGTGTGTGTGTTTTGTGTGTTGTGTGTGTGTGTGTGTGTGTGTGTGTGTTTTGTGTTGTGTGTGTGTGTGTGTGTGTTGTGTGTGTGTGTGTGTTGTGTGTGTGTGTGTGTGTGTGTGTGTGTGTGTGTGTGTTGTGTGTGTGTGTGTGTTGTGTGTGTACTCACTGGTCACAGACCGGGCCGCAGGGGCGTTGACCCTTGGAACTCTCTCCAGGTAAACTCCAGGTAAACTCCAGGTAAACTGAGTCATGGTTACAGGGGTCGAGTCATAACTCCTGGCCCCTCACACACACACAGGTGGTGCACCAACATTTGCATCTCTCAACTCCCACAAGTTGTACCATCCACGACGCTCGTGTAATTGAAAATAAAGTTGAGTGTCGCTGCCGTCACAATATTGTGGAAACACTGTGGGTGGAACACTGTGGGTGGAACACTGTGGGTGCAACACTGTGGGTGCAACACTGTGGGTGGAACACTGTGGGTGCAACACTGTGGGTGCAACACTGTGGGTGGAACACTGTGGGTGGAACACTGTGGGTGGAATATTGTGGGTTGGTAAGTGTCGTGGGCGCCCCAGTAAAGGCTGGTATGAGTAGAGCGCATCTCACAATGGGTTAGAGGGAGTAGGGAAGGTCAGGGAATGACTGGATGGGTAAGAAAGGTCAGGGAATGACTGGATGGGTAGGGAAGGTCAGGGAATGGCTGGATGGGTAGGGAAGGTCAGGGAATGACTGGATGGGTAAGAAAGGTCAGGGAATGACTGGATGGGTAGGGAAGGTCTGGGAATGACTGGATGGGTAGGGAAGGTCAGGGAATGACTGGATGGGTAGGGAAGGTCAGGGAATGACTGGATGGGTAGGGAAGGTCAGGGAATGGCTGGATGGGTAGGGAAGATCTGGGAATGACTGGATGGGTAAGAAAGGTCAGGGAATGACTGGATGGGTAGGGAAGGACAGGGAATGACTGGATGGGTAGGGAAGGACAGGGAATGACTGGATGGGTAGGTGTTACGACCTATGAAAAAGGCGCAATAAATATTTTGTATATATTGCATTTCCATATAATTTTTATTGGGGATATTTTTCATTAAGAGCTAAAATGAAAAATTTCGTGTTTATATTAGTATTTGACTTCTTATATTAGCTTATATGTGTAGATGTGAGAACTACACCTCCAGTGTGCTCCTTATTGCAGGGTTTTCACTGCCCCTTGTTTAACAGTTGGTGCCAGGCTGAAGCTGGTACAAGTCACCTGACACACCTGTCATTGTAGATGCTGGGCCTGCCTCTCACCCTCTCTCTTTACCTATTTCTCGTGGAGGCAACATGCTCTCTCTGTTGCTCGTGGAGGCAACATGCTCTCTCTGTTGCTCGTGGAGGCAACATGCTCTCTCTGTTGCTCGTGGAGGCAACATGCTCTCTCTGTTGCTCGTGGAGGCAACATGCTCTCTCTGTTGCTCTGTCTGCAAGAATGCTCTTCTCAGCTCGTGTCATTTAGACTCTGCTTTTGGTACAATATGTCTACTTTGGCAAACAGGGACATACATCACAGAGCATTTCTCAGACTTAGTGACAATTGACATTTTTGAGAGATTGTGTCGCGAGACACTCTATCTCTGGTCCCGAGTTCAACTCTTAACCTACGTTGTTCTGACATCTATGCACTGTTGTTGTTGTCGGGGAAATTGGAATGACTAACTCTTTTTCAGTAATAAATGAGTTTTATGCTTTCAGGGAGGATTTGCTGATGGTCCCCCAGTTAGGGTCATTTTTGTCTCCTTGTTCCTTGCCTGATGCCGTTTTGTTTATTGCTGTTTAGAACATTACTGCTGTTTGTGTCGTTATACTGTTCAAGCAAGCTGTCTTATTGCCTTGATGATTGACAGCTTACCTTATTTAGGGACTTGGTGTTCACAGTCACATTCTGAGTCGTGTCGAGTCTTACTGAGTACACACACACACACACACACATACATATATTATTCTGGTATTAATGAGTGTATCTCATTGCAACGTACCTGACGGTACCTATTAAGAATATTAAGTTTAAAATATATCTAATGTGCCCTTAGCACCATATACTTATATGTACAGATTAGGAATAAGTATTACTAAAAGGTATGATAAGTTATGTAACAGTTGATCTCCTTAATTATTCAAGATTCATTGACTGTGATTACCACCTAGACATTTTTGTTATTAAAAATCTAGACTTATATTTAGTTGGTTTATACTCGTCCAGCTGTGATCCTGAAGCGCTATTGAGAAGTATTACGCACTCGGGTAATAAATGCCTGTAAACCTGGTCCTAATGGGACTTGGAGCCAAAATAAACACAGCAGTAGTCTTTAAATTGTATTTTCCTTCACTAATTATATGTATAGATATGTACACTTATGTACACTATATACAAGAGTTTGAAATATAAGTGTATCACGGTAATCAAAGGCAAAACAACAGCCAGAGACAGAGAGAGAACCGTGAGCAACCAGCAGCTGTATAAGTCTGGCAAGAGCTGACCGTGAGTGACACCACATCATCTAAGCAATTGTCCAACCCACCTTGTGCTTGGTCAATGAACCAAGGTTCACTGGTTGGGAGACAGCCTATATGGAAGTGTGACATACGCCGAAGAAATGTAACGTACTCTTTGCATGCCACACCCCCATCCCAAAACGGCTCTAATGGCCAGGACTAGACTTTCACCTCCATGGGTAGAGTGCCGCCATGGCACTGTACATTAATGGAACCGCCTTTCCTCTCAAACATCCAACCCATTAGATAGAGGTCAACTTTTCTCGAGACATAAAGCCAAAGTCTAAACTTAGAGCGAGACAGCAGACAGTAGGGCTAACGTAGGTTCAAGATATCTGCGGACAGTAACAGAGTATCCTATCACTAAAAAAAAAAAACACACACTATTTAAACTAACCATTATATATATAAAAGGGGAAAAAAACTATTCTACCCATATAGTCCCTAACACATCCTAACCTAACAATTTTAGTGGACTATGATATATTCTGACAACCTGTTACGAAGCCAGAAACAGGCTAGATGCTAGAGAAGGAGCAATAAGTTGACTTTCTAGTATTCTTTGGAGACGTCTTTATTTATAGTTGTCGCATTTTGTAACAGTAGGGAATGTCCGGGAAGGGTTAGAAGGGGTAGGGAATGTCCTAGAATGGTTGGAAAGGGTAGAGGACGCCCCCGGAAAGGTTAGAAGGGATGGGGAAAGGGAGGAAGAGATTGTATGTAAGTTTTGAAGTGATAAGCGCTTGAACATTCAGCAGCTGACGTAAAGGAGACAACCACCACCATTACATACACTGGTATAAACTCTGCAACATTCATCACTGACTAATAGCTACTACCACCATTACATACACTGGTACACTCAACCATCACTACTGCTACTACCACCATTACATACACTGGTACACTCAACCATCACTACTGCTACTACCACCATTACATACACTGGTACACTCAACCATCACTACTGCTACTACCACCATTACATACACTGGTACACTCAACCATCACTACTGCTACTACCACCATTACATACACTGGTACACTCAACCATCACTACTGCTACACCACCAGTACACACAACCAACACCACTAACTACACTCTACCAAACTGCCATCACGAACTACCACAAAATAACAAGAAAGACAGATTGACTTGCGCTCGGGGCTTACCGGACGAACGAGCACAACGTCAACAACCCACCACTAATTTGCATAACCCAGCCACTGCAGCACGACCTTCAAGCCACAAGACTCACCACTGCTTTCTTGCTCCTGAGATAATCATCGTCATTACTTGTGGCTTCTGCAAGACCATGGTTAATACCAGAGGATCTGAACCCACAGTGAGATCCACTCCTTGATAGTCTTGGGGTTAATACCAGAGGATCTGAACCCACAGTGAGATCCACTCCTTGACAGTCTTGGGGTTAATATCAGAGGATCTGAACCCACAGTGAGATCCACTCCTTGATAGTCTTGGGGTTAATACCAGAGGATGTGAACCCACAGTGAGATCCACTCCTTGACAGTCTTGGGGTTAATACCAAAGGATCTGAACCCACAGTGAGATCCACTCCTTGATAGTCTTGGGGTTAATACCAGAGGATCTGAACCCACAGTGAGATCCACTCCTTGACAGTCTTGGGGTTAACACCAGAGGATCTCATTCCACAGTGAAATCCACTCCTTGACAGTCTTGAGGTTAATAGCAGTGGATCTGAGCCCACAATGAAATCCACTCCTCCTTCATAGTCTTAGGATTAATTCCATAGAATCTGAACCCAAAGAGTGATAAAAACCTTCACAGAGTGGAATCTGAACCTAGTGCAGTGTTGTCCAGGTGAGACAGTGGGCTCATAACCAGAGGTTCAGAGAACCCTTGGCGTTACTCAAACCTTCACAATCTGTTTCATGCAAGAGAGTGGAATAAATACCAGAGATTCTGAACCCACAGTGGGATCCAATCCTCCTTGGCAGTCTGGGCTCCTCACAAGATATTGGCTTATCTTGACAGGACAAAATTTACGATCCCAGTGTGAGATTGAATCTTGGAGTTTATAGTCAATGAAGCTGTTGGTGAAGGCCGGATGTAAAGCTGACTCACTCTATAATGTAAAGGTGAAGGCTTTACCGGCTTGAAGT
>WNWK01001724.1:142500-254815 GCA_009830355.1 Cherax destructor
TGACCACCTCAGGCACGAGTGTGTTGAGGAGGGCAAACTGGTGACTGACCACCTCAGGCACGGTGTGTTGAGAGGGCAAGGTGACTGACCACCTCAGGCACGCGTGTGTTGGAGGCAAACTGGTGACTGACCACCTCAGGCACGCGTGTGTTGAGGAGGGCAAACTGGTGACTGACCACCTCAGGCACGCGTGTGTTGAGGAGGGCAAACTGGTGACTGACCACCTCAGGCACGAGTGTGTTGAGGAGGACAAACTGGTGACTGACCACCTCAGGCACGAGTGTGTTGAGGAGGGCAAACTGGTGACTGACCACCTCAGGCACACTAGATCCATAAACAGTAGTATCAGAGACAGTGTGCTAGACGACAGTTTAAGGTAGGTGAGGTTGTGTGGCCAGGTTGGAGCTGTACATTTTTCTTAGTTAATACACTGGCCTGTGAGTTCCACTCGCCATGGGTTCAACTCCTCACCCGTTCCCTGATTTATATTTTTCTTCCATGTGCGTTAGTCTTGGCGTCTCCTAAATACATTTACCGGACATTTAAGTTCCCCTTTATGAAAATTTCTGAGCCAATTGTGACTCTCGGAAGATAAACTTTTCATTCTGTCACTTCACACACTACAAAGATTTAAGAGGCACCTAAGTTCCTCTGTCTCCTAATATCATGTTCATTTGTCCACTATAATCTACCTTGTCTATAATTACTATCGTATTTGCTTTGTCTGTTTCGTAAGGTGAAGTCCAGGATCTTTCCTTAATTCATGGTATAACTTAACAAATTTGTTGAGGACAGTTGTGTTGTAGAGGTCTGAACTTCGCTCATACAATTGTCCTCAAAGATTTGTTAAGTTATACCATGAATTAAGGAAAGATCCTGGACTTCACCTTACGAAACAGAAAAAGCAAATGCGATAGTTATGGTAACTTGGAAGATCTCATGGTAGATGTCAGCTCTTGTGGTCTTTAACATGGTTAACCCACTTTCGAGATAGGTCAACACGCCTATGGCAATAATTGCAACTTTCAAAAATACAATATATCCTGACAGTTTGGGTGGAATTTTCTTTTCACTTCTATGAGTGTAGTTCTTGCAGATATAAGTTGCCTACTACATTAACATAGAACGGAAGGTCGTAGGAGTGTTTGGTTCTTAGGCAAGAGAAGTCTGCCACCTCATTTTAGAGGTTTTTTAGTGCTGATCCTTACATGTATCCCTCAAGAGAAAGCTTTCTAAGTATACTTTGAGGATGACAGTGATTCCTTTCCTGCTCTAGTTACGAGTCTTATCTTTCCAGGCTCCAGCCAGTTGAAAATGGGTAGGGAGAATATTAGTGGGTTTGGGCTTGAGAAGGAGGTGCCAAGTGTGGCCCAGTATACTGGCCTGCAGCGGTGTTCCATCTTTCTTATGTTCTCCCCAGCTGACACGAACCTACACTCCTTGAGTCCAGACTAGTGCCACTGGTACTCTCAATGTGTACTCTGGTTGGTTTCCTTGTACCACTGTGGGTGAGTTGACAGGTATCTCGGAGGATAGGTGAGGCTGGCTAGCACCTAGTTATGGCGTAGTGAGAGTGAGAGCACCGGAGGTAGGTCTGGACAATAGAGATAGTGTCACGAGTGACTAACTCATCCCCGGCTCTTAACAGTATTACTCAACTGCAGAGCTGATGATTGTGCAATTGTGGAAATGATTGTGATTGTGTGATTGCAAATTTCTGAATAGAGCTGTGATTGTGTAGTTGAGCCATAGTTGTTTTTCCCCTGGTTGTGATCACTTGTATGTGGTTGCAGGGGTCGAGCTTCCGCTCCTGTGGGTCCCGCCTCCCGACAGTGTAATTGTAACTGTGATTGCAGTTAATTGTGTTATGGCAGTAAGATTGTGGCTGGTTGTATACCCGTGTCTGTGTAGTGTTGTTGCACGACTGTTGCTACCAATGAAAGGCAGGGGCGCCACGAGTATGCTAAGAGACAACACAATAAGTGTCAGGGGCCCGAGACTGTTCAGCTGCCTCCCAGCATACATAAGGGGGATTACCAATAGACTCCTGGCTGTCTTCAAGACCCATGACTGTCTTCAAGACCCCTGGCTGTCTTCAAGACCCCTGACTGTCTTCAATACCCCTGGCTGTCTTCAAGACTCCTGACTTCAAGACCCCTGACTATCTTCAAGACCCCTAGCTGTCTTCAAGACCCCTGGCTGTCTTCAAGACCCATGACTATCTTCAAGACCCCTGACTGTTTTCAAGACCCCTGGCTGTCTTAATGACCCATGGCTGTCTTCAAGACCCATGACTGTCTTCAAGACCCCTGACTGTTTTCAAGACCCCTGGCTGTCTTCAAGACCCCTGGCTGTCTTCAAGACCCCTGGCTGTCTTCAAGAGGGAGCTGGACAGGCATCTAAAGTCAGTACCTGACCAGCCGGGCTGTGTTTTTTCGTAAGTCAGTCTACGTGTGGCCAGCAGTAACAGCCTGGTTGATCAGGCCCTGACCTATCACGAGGCCTGGTCATAGACAGGGACACAGGGGTGTTGACCCCCGAAACCCACTCCAGGTATACTAGCAGCAGTTCAAACACTCTCACTTCTAACACCCTCACTTCTAACACTGTCACTTCTAACACTGTCACTTCAAACACTCTCACTTCTAACACTCTCACTTCTAACACTGTAACTTCTAACACTCTCACTTCTAACACCCTCACTTCTAACACTCTCACTTCTAACACTCTCACTTCTAACACCCTCACTTCTAACACCCTCACTTCTAACACCCTCACTTCTAACACCCTCACTTCTAACACTGTCACTTCTAACACTCTCACTTCTAACACCCTCACTTCTAACACTGTCACTTCTAACACTCTCACTTCTAACACCCTCACTTCTAACACTCTCACTTCTAACACTCTCACTTCTAACACCCTCACTTCTAACACCCTCACTTCTAACACTGTCACTTCTAACACCCTCACTTCTAACACCCTCACTTCTAACACCCTCACTTCTAACACTGTAACTTCTAACACTGTCACTTCAAACACTCTCACTTCTAACACTCTCACTTCTAACACTCTCACTTCTAACACTCTCACTTCTAACACTCTCACTTCTAACACTCTCACTTCTAACACCTCACTTCTAACACCTCACTTCTAACACGTCACTTCTCACTTCTACTTCTCACTTCTAACACTGTCACTTCTAACACTCTCACTTCTAACACTCTCACTTCTAACAATGTCACTTCTAACACTGTCACTTCTAACACGGTCACTTCTAACACGGTCACTTCTAACACTGTCACTTCTAACACTGTCACTTCTAACACTGTCACTTCTAACACTAACACTGTCACTTCTAACACTGTCACTTCTAACACTGTCACTTCTAACACTCTCATTTCTAACACTGTCATTTCTAACACTGTCACTTCTAACACTGTCACTTCTAACACTGTCACTTCTAACACTCTCATTTCTAACACTGTCATTTCTAACACTGTCACCTTTAACACTGTCACTTCTAACACTGTCACTTCTAACACTGTCACTTCTAACACTCTCATTTCTAACACTCTCATTTCTAACACTGTCACTTCTAACACTGTCACTTCTAACACTGTCACTTCTAACACTGTCACTTCTAACACTGTCACTTCTAACACTGCCACTTCTAACACTGTCACTTCTAACACTGTCACTTCTAACACTGTCACTTCTAACACTGTCACTTCTAACACTCTCATTTCTAACACTGTCATTTCTAACACTCTCATTTCTAACACTGTCACTTCTAACACTGTCACTTCTAACACGGTCACTTCTAACACTGTCACTTCTAACACTCTCATTTCTAACAGTCATTTCTAGCACTGTCACTTCTAACACTTTTAGTTATGCATTTATTTGCAATAAAAGTTTCTCTGTGAATATTCTCCCTTCCCCTAACACCCTCCCCCTCCTATCTTCCCCTAACACCCTCCCCCTCCTCTCTTCCCCTAACACCCTCCCCTCCTCTCTTCCCCTAACACCCTCCTCCTCTCTTCCCCTAACACCCTCCCTCCTCTCTTCCCTAATACCATCCCCTCCTCTCTTCCCTAACACCCTCCCCTCCTATCTTCCCTAACACCCTCCCCTCCTCTCTTCCCCTAACACCTTCCCTCATCTCTTCCCTAACACCCTCCCCTCCTCTTCCCCTAACACACTCCCTCCTCTCTTCCCTAACACCCTCTCCCTCCTCTCTTCCCTAACACCCTTCCCCTCATCTCTTCCCCTAACACCCTCCCTCCTCTCCCTCCTCCCTCCTCCTCCTCCTCTCTCCCTTCTCTCTTCCCTACACCTCCTCTCTCTCCTCCCCTCCTCTCTCCCCTCCTCCCTTCTCCCTCCTCTCTCCCTCCTCCCCCTCCTCTCACCTCCCCTCCTCACCCTCCCTCCTCTCTCCTCCCTCCTTCTCCCTCTCCCTCCTCTCTCTCCCCTCCTCCTCCTCCTCTTCTTCTCCTCTCTTTCTCTCTTCCCCTCTCCCCTCCTCCTTTATCCCTCCTCCTCCCCCTCCTCTCATCCCTTCCCTATCCCCTCCCTCCTCCTCTCCTCTCTCCCTCCCCTCCTCTCATCCCCTCTCCCCTCCCTCCTCTCTCCCCTCTCCATCCCTCTCCTCTCCCCCCTCCAACCTCCACTCTTTCACTCCCTCCTCTTATCTCTCTCCTCTCATCCTCCTCCTTCTCCTCTCAAGGCCTCTCCTCTTTCTACCTCTACCTTTCTTTCTACTTTCCTCATTTTTACTAACTGTGTTGATCTTGTTTGTATTCTGTGTTGTTGTTTTTCTTTGTTGTTGTTGTATTCTCTGCTGCTCCTGTCTGTATTCTTCGGTGTTGTATTCTGTTTTTGTTCTTTCTGTTGTTGTTGTACTTCTTGTTGTATTTATTTTATTTATATTTATTGATTCATGTGATAATATTATATATTTATAAGTATATATATATACTTTTATATTATTATATATATATATATATATGTGTATGTATATACCTTGATCAGGTGTATCTATATTGGTTGGTATATATAAGTTAGTTGTATTCATGTGCTGTTGGTATTCTAAAACATTTTTTAGTATTCATGTGTTTATGTGGTTTTTAACTTCTGATGTTTAATAAAATAATGTTAACATTAACTAAAATGTTAATATAAATGGTACTTAAATATGCTTAAAACTTTATTTGTTGAGATCATGAGAGAGCAGAAGAGAGACAGAGAGAGAGTGGAGAAATGAGAGAACCTTTATAGTAACTCACTTCCAGCCTGAGAAACATGGGCTGATGTGGATGTTTTACTCCTGCCCACGCCTCCCACATCTCCGCTACGCCACCGCCATTCACCCGCCCACCTCATTTTGCAAAAAACTGTTTATTGCTTAGCTTTATTTCAGGCACTGAAAGAATGGAGCCTGGTGTGGTAGTGTCCTAGTGAGGTGTCCTGGTGAGGTGTCCATGGTGAGGTCTTCCTAGCTGAGGTTCCTGGTGAGGTGTTCTGGTGAGGTGTCCCTGCCAGTGAGGTGTCCCTGGTGAGTTCTCCTGGTGAGCGCCTCCCTTGAGTGCTTTCCGGATGAGTTGTCCCTGGTGAGGTGTCCCTGGTGACGTGTTCCTGGTGAGGTGTCCCTTGTGAGGTGTCCCTTGTGAGGTGTTCCTGGTGAGGTGTCCCTAGTGAGGTGTCCCTGGTGAGGTGTCCCTAGTGAGGTGTCCCTGGTGAGGTGTCCCTGGTGAGGTGTCCCTGGTGAGGTGTTCCTGGTGAGGTGTTCCTGGTGAGGTGTTCCTGGTGAGGTGTCCCTGGTGAGGTGTCCCTGGTGAGGTGTTCCTGGTGAGGTGTCCCTGGTGAGGTGTTCCTGGTGAGTTGTCCCTGGTGAGGTGTTCCTGGTGAGTTGTCCCTGGTGAGGTGTCCCTGGTGAGTTGTCCCTGGTGAGGTGTCCCTGGTGAGGTGTTCCTGGTGAGGTGTTCCTGGTGAGGTGTCCCTGTTGAGCTGTTCCTGGTGAGGTGTCCCTGGTGAGGTGTTCTTGGTGAGGTGTTCCTGGTGAGGTGTCCCTGGTGAGGTGTCCCGGGTGAGGTGTCCGTGAGGTGCCTAGTGAGGTGTCCCTGGTGAGGTGTTCCTGGTGAGGTGTCCCTGGTGAGGTGTCCCTGGTGAGCTGTTCCTGGTGAGGTGTCCCTGGTGAGTTGTCCCTGGTGAGGAGTCTCTGGTGAGGTGTCCCTTGTGAGCTGTTCCTGGTGAGGAGTCCCTGGTGAGGTGTCCCTGGTGAGGAGTCCCTGGTGAGGTGTCCTTGGTGAGCTGTTCCTGGTGAGGTGTCCCTGGTGAGGTGTCCCTGGTGAGGTGTTCCTGGTGAGGTGTCCCTAGTGAGGTGTCCCTGGTGAGGTGTCCCTGGTGAGGTGTTCCTGGTGAGGTGTCCCTGGTGAGGTGTCCCTGGTGAGGTGTCCCTGGTGAGGAGTCCCTGGTGAGGTGTCCCTGGTGAGGAGTCTCTGGTGAGGTGTCCCTTGTGAGCTGTTCCTGGTGAGGTGTCCCTGGTGAGTTGACCCTGGTGAGGAGTCTCTGGTGAGGTGTCCCTTGTGAGCTGTTCCTGGTGAGGAGTCCCTGGTGAGGTGTCCCTGGTGAGGAGTCCCTGGTGAGCTGTTCCTGGTGAGGTGTCCATGGTGAGGTGTCTCTGGTGAGGAGTCCCTGGTGAGGAGTCCCTGGTGAGGTGTCCCTGGTGAGGAGTCCCTGGTGAGGTGTTCCTGGTGAGGTGTCCATTGTGAGGTGTCCCTGGTGAGCTGTTCCTGGTGAGGTGTCCCTGGTGAGTTGTCCCTGGTGAGGAGTCTCTGGCGAGGTGTCCCTTGTGAGCTGTTCCTGGTGAGGAGTCCCTGGTGAGGTGTCCCTGGTGAGGAGTACCTGGTGAGGGGTCCTTGGTGAGCTGTTCCTGGTGAGGTGTCCCTTGTGAGGTGTCTCTGGTGAGGAGTCCCTGGTGATGTTGGTGTTCCTGGTGAGGTGTCCTGGTGAGGTGTCCTGGTGAGTGTTCCTGGTGAGGTGTCCCTTGTGAGCTGTTCCTGGTGAGGAGTCCCTGGTGAGGTGTCCCTGGTGAGGAGTCCCTGGTGAGGTGTCCCTGGTGAGCTGTTCCTGGTGAGGTGTCCCTGGTGAGGTGTCCCTGGTGAGGTGTTCCTGGTGAGGTGTCCCTGGTGAGGTGTCCCTGGTGTGTGTCCCTGGTGAGGTGTCCCTGGTGAGGTGTCCCTTGTGAGCTGTTCCTGGTGAGGAGTCCCTGGTGAGGTGTCCCTGGTGAGGAGTCCCTGGTGAGGTGTCCCTGGTGAGCTGTTCCTGGTGAGGTGTCCCTGGTGAGGAGTCCCTGGTGAGGTGTCCTTGGTGAGCTGTTCCTGGTGAGGTGTCCCTTGTGAGGTGTCTCTGGTGAGGAGTCCCTGGTGAGGTGTTCCTGGTGAGGTGTCCCTGGTGAGGTGTCCTTGGTGATGTGTCCCTGGTGAGGTGTTCCTGGTGAGGTGTCCCTTGTGAGCTGTTCCTGGTGAGGAGTCCCTGGTGAGGTGTCCCTGGTGAGGAGTCCCTGGTGAGGTGTCCCTGGTGAGCTGTTCCTGGTGAGGTGTCCCTGGTGAGGTGTCCCTGGTGAGGTGTTCCTGGTGAGGTGTCCCTGGTGAGGTGTCCCTGGTGTGTGTCCCTGGTGAGGTGTTCCTGGTGAGGTGTCCCTTGAGCTGTTCCTGGTGAGGAGTCCCTGGTGAGGTGTCCCTGGTGAGGAGTCCCTGGTGAGGTGTCCCTGGTGAGCTGTTCCTGGTGAGGTGTCCCTGGTGAGGTGTCCCTGGTGAGGTGTTCCTGGTGAGGTGTCCCTGGTGAGGTGTCCCTGATGAGGTGTCCCTTATGAGCTGTTCCTGGTGAGGAGTCCCTGGTGAGGTGTCCCTGGTGAGGAGTCCCTGGTGAGGTGTCCCTGGTGAGCTGTTCCTGGGGAGGTGTCCCTGGTGAGGTGTCCCTGGTGTGTGTCCCTGGTGAGGTGTTCCTGGTGAGGTGTCCCTGGTGTGTGTCCCTGGTGAGGTGTCCCTTGTGAGGTGTCTCTGGTGAGGTGTTCCTGGTGAGGTGTCCCTGGTGAGGTGTCCTTGGTGAGGTGTCCCTGGTGAGGTGTTCCTGGTGAGGTGTCCCTTGTGAGCTGTTCCTGGTGAGGAGTCCCTGGTGAGGTGTCCCTGGTGAGGAGTCCCTGGTGAGGTGTCCCTGGTGAGCTGTTCCTGGTGAGGTGTCCCTGGTGAGGTGTCCCTGGTGAGGTGTTCCTGGTGAGGTGTCCTTGGTGAGCTGTTCCTGGTGAGGTGTCCCTTGTGAGGTGTCTCTGGGAGGAGTCCCTGGTGAGGTGTTCCTGGTGAGGTGTCCCTGGTGAGGTGTCCTTGGTGAGGTGTCCCTGGTGAGGTGTTCCTGGTGAGGTGTCCCTTGTGAGCTGTTCCTGGGGAGGAGTCCCTGGTGAGGTGTCCCTGGTGAGGAGTCCCTGGTGAGGTGTCCCTGGTGAGCTGTTCCTGGTGAGGTGTCCCTGGTGAGGTGTCCCTGGTGAGGTGTTCCTGGTGAGGTGTCCCTGGTGAGGTGTCCCTGGTGTGTGTCCCTGGTGAGGTGTTCCTGGTGAGGTGTCCCTTTGAGCTGTTCCTGGTGAGGAGTCCCTGGTGAGGTGTCCCTGGTGAGGAGTCCCTGGTGAGGTGTCCCTGGTGAGCTGTTCCTGGTGAGGTGTCCCTGGTGAGGTGTCCCTGGTGAGGTGTTCCTGGTGAGGTGTCCCTGGTGAGGTGTCCCTGATGAGGTGTCCCTTGTGAGCTGTTCCTGGTGAGGAGTCCCTGGTGAGGTGTCCCTGGTGAGGAGTCCCTGGTGAGGTGTCCCTGGTGAGCTGTTCCTGGTGAGGTGTCCCTGGTGAGGTGTCCCTGGTGTGTGTCCCTGGTGAGGTGTTCCTGGTGAGGTGTCCCTGGTGTGTGTCCCTGGTGAGGTGTCCCTGGTCTTGTTACTACAGATGTGACCCAGAACCTTGAGAGTTCCTCAGTATCTTGTATATCATGATTATGTCTCCCCATCATCTGTCGTTCTCTCACGAACGTGAAATGTAGTATTGTCTGCTAACAGTTCACTGCTCTCAGCTGCATGTCTGTCTGCATGCCTCTGCTGTTACACCTGATCACCTAGCAGTAGCTTGGTAAGTACCTAGCAGTAGCTTGGTAAGTACCTAGCAGTAGCTTGGTAAGTACCTAGCAGTAGCTTGGTAAGTACCTAGCAGTAGCTTGGTAAGTACCTAGCAGTAGCTTGGTAAGTACCTAGCAGTAGCTTGGTAAGTACCTAGGTATTAGTCAAGTGTTGCTGGTGGCTTGCTGGGTCTGGGTTACAAGTTAACCCAGCTATGATCCCGTCAATATTCTTGTAGATTCAACTGTCTATATAACAATACTTCTTCGTGAAGCTGTCCCCCCACATAGATAATAAATAGCTGGGTTAAACATAATAGCTGGTGCCCACACATACTATAATATTTCACGCTTCTCTGGTCAATTTGCAAAACTTGACAATGATATGTGGGCTCTTTACCCTCTCTTAGCATATTTATATTCTGAGAGCAACAGACTTCATATCATATGCAGTTTAAACCCCTCACTCTCCCCTCACCCCCACCATCCCCTCACCCCACCCTCCCCTCACCCTCCTCTCACCGCGACCATCCCCTAACCCCACCATCCCTCACCCCGACCATCCCTCACCTCACCATCCCCTCACACCACCATCCCCTCACCATCACCATCCCCTCACCCCCACCATCCCCTCACCCACCATCCCCTCCCCACCATCCCCTAACCCCCACCATCCCTCACCACCATCCCCTACCCCACCATCTCCTCACCCCACCAATCCCCTCACCCCACCATCCCCTCACCCCACCATCCCCTCACCTCACCATCCCCTCACCCCACCATCCTCTCATGACCATCCCTCTAGACCCAACACTGTACCACCATCTAGTGTTCATCCACCAACCTCACACACTATTTCATCACACACACCTGCTAACACATCTCATCCACCATCCTCACCCCACTATCGCTGCACGACCATCCCTAAGACCATCCTCACCCGACCAACCTCACCCGATCATCCCTCATCCGACCACTCCGTACCCACCATCGCTCACCACCATCCTACCACCACCGTCACCTCATATTTGCACGCCGTCTTGGTTCTAGTGTCTCTCAGACCAACACTGGTAAGATTAGTGTTGCATCAGAAGCAAGACTGATAATATTAGTGTTTCATCAGACACAACACTGGTAAGATTAGTGTTGCATCAGACACAACACTGGTAATATTAGTGTTGCATCAGACACAAGACTGGTAAGATTAGTGTTGCATCAGACACAACACTGGTAAGATTAGTGTTGCATCAGACACAAGACTGGTAAAATTAGTGTTGCATCAGACACAAGACTGGTAATATTAGTGTTGCATCAGACACAAGCCTGGTAAGATTAGTGTTGCATCAGACACAACACTGGTAAGATTAGTGTTGCATCAGACACAAGACTGGTAAAATTAGTGTTGCATCAGACACAACACTGGTAATATTAGTGTTGCATCAGACACAAGACTGGTAAGATTAGTGTTGCATCAGACACAAGACTGGTAAGATTAGTGTTGCATCAGACACAAGACTAGTAAGATTAGTGTTGCATCAGACGCAAGACTGGTAAGATTAGTGTTGCATCAGACACAAGACTGGTAAGATTAGTGTTGAATCAGACACAAGACTCGTAAGATTAGTGTTGCATCAGACGCAAGACTGGTAAGATTAGTGTTGCATCAGACACAAGACTGGTAAGATTAGTGTTGCATCAGACGCAACACTGGTAAGATTAGTGTTGCATCAGACGCAAGACTGGTAAGATTAGTGTTACATCAGACGCAACACTGGTAAGATTAGTGTTGCATCAGACGCAACACTGGTAAGATTAGTGTTGCATCAGACGCAACACTGGTAAGATTAGTGTTGCATCAGACGCAACACTGGTAAGATTAGTGTTGCATCAGACACAAGACTGGTAAGATTAGTGTTGCATCAGACGCAACACTGGTAAGATTAGTGTTGCATCAGACGCAAGACTGGTAAGATTAGTGTTGCATCAGACGCAAGACTGGTAAGATTAGTGTTGCATCAGACACAAGACTGGTAAGATTAGTGTTGCATCAGACGCAAGACTGGTAAGATTAGTGTTGCATCAGACACAAGACTGGTAAGATTAGTGTTGCATCAGACGCAACACTGGTAAGATTAGTGTTGCATCAGACACAAGACTGGTAAGATTAGTGTTGCATCAGACACAAGACTGGTAAGATTAGTGTTGCATCAGACGCAACACTGGTAAGATTAGTGTGCATCAGACCAAGACTGGTAAGATTAGTGTTGCATCAGACGCAAGACTGGTAAGATTAGTGTTGCATCAGACGCAAGACTGGTAAGATTAGTGTTGCATCAGACCAAACTGGTAAGATTAGTGTTGCATCAGACGCAAGACTGGTAAGATTAGTGTTGCATCAGACACAAGACTGGTAAGATTAGTGTTGCATCAGACGCAACACTGGTAAGATTAGTGTTGCATCAGACGCAAGACTGGTAAGATTAGTGTTGCATCAGACGCAAGACTGGTAAGATTAGTGTTGCATCAGACGCAAACTGGTAAGATTAGTGTGCATCAGACGCAAGACTGGTAAGATTAGTGTTGCATCAGACGCAAGACTGGTAAGATTAGTGTTGCATCAGACCAAACTGGTAAGATTAGTGTTGCATCAGACGCAACACTGGTAAGATTAGTGTTGCATCAGACGCAAGACTGGTAAGATTAGTGTTGCATCAGACGCAAACTGGTAAGATTAGTGTTGCATCAGACGCAACACTGGTAAGATTAGTGTTGCATCGACGCAAGACTGGTAGATTAGTGTTCATCAGACGCAAACTGGTAAGATTAGTGTTGCATCAGACCAACTGGGATAGTGTTCATCAGACAACTGGTAAGATTAGTGTTGCATCAGACGCAACACTGGTAAGATTAGGGCATCGACGCAACACTGGTAGATATGTGCATCAGACGCAAACTGTAAGTAGTGTTGCATCAGCAACTGGTTAGTGTTGATCGAAAGATGAAGAGGGGACAAGACGGTAAGATAGTGTAGGCAATGGAAGACTGTGCAGAACACTGGTAAGATTAGTGTTGCACAGACGAACACAGACTAGGTACAGCGATAGTAGTGTGCATCAGACAGCAAGACGGTTGCATGTAAGATTAGTGTGCATCAGACCAGACACTGGACTAGAGATAGTGTTGCATCAGCGACACTAGATACTGAGCAGCCTGTAATAGTGTATGGCACTGGACCAGCACACTGGTAAGATAGTGTTCATCAGACGACACTGGAGTTAGTGTTGCATCAGACAGCAACACTGGTAAGTGTGCATAGCGAACTGTTAGCTGGAACAGGACTATGCAGCAGGCAACACTGGAAGGACTAGTAGCTTGCATCCAGCGAACTGGTAAGCTAGTGCATAGCTATCGAGCACTGTCACATAGCGACACTGCTGTAGCCTTAATCCAGGACTAGTGCTGCATCCAGCTGACTACTGCTTAGCTGTGACACTCCAGCTGACTACTGGCTTAGCTGTGCATCAGCTGACACGGCTAGCACTGTGCACACCAGCTGACTACTGCAGCCTGTGCACACTCCAGCTGATACTGCTTAGCCTGTGCATCCCAGCGACAGCTACCTGTGCACATCCAGCTGCTTGCTTAGCAGTGACACCAGCTGGGCTAGTTAGCTGTGCATCCAGACCTGCTAGCCTGTGCAACTCCACACACTGGCTAGCTTGTGCTCACTCAGCTGACTACTGGCTTAGCCTGTGCACACTCCCAGCTGACTACTGGCTTAGCCTGTGCACACTCCCAGCTGACTACTGGCTTAGCATGTGCACACTCCCAGCTGACTACTGGCTTAGCCTGTGCACACTCCCAGCTGACTACTGGCTTAGCCTGTGCACACTCCCAGCTGACTACTGGCTTAGCCTGTGCACACTCCCAGCTGACTACTGGCTTAGCCTGTGCACACTCCCAGCTGACTACTGCCTTAGCATGTGCACACTCCCAGCTGACTACTGCCTTAGCATGTGCACACTCCCAGCTGACTACTGGCTTATCCTGTGCACACTCCCAGCTGACTACTGGCTTATCATGTGCACACTCCCAGCTGACTACTGGCTTAGCCTGTGCACACTCCCAGCTGACTACTGGCATAGCCTGTGCACACTCCCAGCTGACTACTGGCTTAGCCTGTGCACACTCCCAGCTGACTACTGGCATAGCATGTGCACACTCCCAGCTGACTACTGGCTTAGCCTGTGCACACTCCCAGCTGACTACTGGCTTAGCCTGTGCACACTCCCAGCTGACTACTGGCTTAGAATGTGCACACTCCCAGCTGACTACTGGCTTAGCCTGTGCACACTCCCAGCTGACTACTGCCTTAGCATATGCACACTCCCAGCTGACTACTGGCTTAGCCTGTGCACACTCCCAGCTGACTACTGGCTTAGCCTGTGCACACTCCCAGCTGACTACTGGCTTAGCCTGTGCACACTCCCAGCTGACTACTGCCTTAGCATGTGCACACTCCCAGCTGACTACTGCCTTAACATGTGCACACTCCCAGCTGACTACTGGCCTTACCATGTGCACACTCCCAGCTGACTACTGCTTAGCATGTGCACACTCCCAGCTGACTACTGGCTTAGCCTGTGCACACTCCCAGCTGACTACTGGCTTAGCCGTGCACACTCCCAGCTGACTACTGGCTTAGCCTGTGCACACTCCCAGCTGACTACTGGCTTAGCCTGTGCACACTCCCAGCTGACTACTGGCTTAGCCTGTGCACACTCCCAGCTGACTACTGGCTTAGCATGTGCACACTCCCAGCTGACTACTGGCTTAGCCTGTGCACACTCCCAGCTGACTACTGGCTTACCGCTGTGCACACTCCCAGCTGACTACTGGCTTAGCATGTGCACACTCCCAGCTGACTACTGGCTTATCCTGTGCACACTCCCAGCTGACTACTGGCTTAGCATGTGCACACTCCCAGCTGACTACTGGCTTAGCCTGTGCACACTCCCAGCTGACTACTGGCTTAGCCTGTGCACACTCCCAGCTGACTACTGGCATAGCCTGTGCACACTCCCAGCTGACTACTGGCTTAGCCTGTGCACACTCCCAGCTGACTACTGGCTTAGCATGTGCACACTCCCAGCTGACTACTGGCTTAGCCTGTGCACACTCCCAGCTGACTACTGGCTTAGCCTGTGCACACTCCCAGCTGACTACTGGCTTAGCCTGTGCACACTCCCAGCTGACTACTGCCTTAGCCTGTGCACACTCCCGGCTGACTACTGGCTTAGCCTGTGCACACTCCCAGCTGACTACTGCTTAGCCTGCCACTCCCGCTGACTACTGGCTTAGCCTGTGCACACTCCCAGCTGACTACTGGCTTAGCCTGTGCACACTCCCAGCTGACTACTGGCTAGCTTGCACTCCCGCTGACTACTGGCAGCATGTGCACACTCCAGCTGACTACTGGCTTAGCATGTGCACACTCCCAGCTGACTACTGGCTTAGCATGTGCACACTCCCAGCTGACTACTGGCTTAGCCTGTGCACACTCCCAGCTGACTACTGGCTTAGCATGTGCACACTCAGCTACTGCTAGCCTGTGCACACTCCAGCTGACTACTGGCTTAGCATTGCACCTCCCAGCTGACTCTGGCTAGCCTGTGCACACTCCCAGCTGACTACTGGCTTAGCATGTGCACACTCCCAGCTGACTACTGGCTTAGCCTGTGCACACTCCCAGCTGACTACTGGCTTAGCATGTGCACACTCCCAGCTGACTACTGGCTTAGCCATGTGCACACTCCCAGCTGACTACTGGCATAGCCTGTGCACACTCCCAGCTGACTACTGGCTTAGCTATGCACACTCCCAGCTGACTACTGGCTTAGCCTGTGCACACTCCCAGCTGACTACTGCTTAGCCTGTGCACACTCCCAGCTGACTACTGGCTTAGCCTGTGCACACTCCCAGCTGACTACTGCTTAGCCTGTGCACACTCCCAGCTGACTACTGGCTTAGCCTGTGCACACTCCCAGCTGACTACTGCTTAGCCTGTGCACACTCCCAGCTGACTACTGGCTTAGCCTGTGCACACTCCCAGCTGACTACTGCTTAGCATGTGCACACTCCCAGCTGACTACTGGCTTAGCCTGTGCACACTCCCAGCTGACTACTGGCTTAGCATGTGCACACTCCCAGCTGACTACTGGCTTAGCATGTGCACACTCCCAGCTGACTACTGGCTTAGCCTGTGCACACTCCCAGCTGACTACTGGCTTAGCATGTGCACACTCCCAGCTGACTACTGGCTTAGCATGTGCACACTCCCAGCTGACTACTGGCTTAGCCTGTGCACACTCCCAGCTGACTACTGCCTTAGCATGTGCACACTCCCAGCTGACTACTGGCTCAGCATGTGCACACTCCCAGCTGACTACTGGCTTAGCTTGTGCACACTCCCAGCTGACTGGCTTATCAGGTGCACACTCCCAGCTAACTGGCTTGTCAGGTGCACACTCCCAGCTGACTACTGGTTTAGCTTGTGCACACTCCCAGCTGACTGGCTTATCACGTGCACACTCCCAGCTGACTGGCTTATCACGTGCACACTCCCAGCTGACTGGCTTATCACGTGCACACTCCCAGCTGACTGACAAACCATCTACCTCACAACCATAGGGACCTGGATTCGAGCACCGGGTATTATGAGAGGTATGAGCAAGTGTCCTTAGATCAGGTGTGGGCGGCACCCTGTTGTGGGACCAGGATCACCTGGTCCTGTCAGTGGTCCTGTCAGTGGTCCTGCCAGTGTTCCTGCCAGTGATCCTGCCAGTGGTTCTGTCAGTGGTCCTGCCAATGGTCCTGCCAGTGGTCCTGCCAGTGTTCCTGCCAGTGATCCTGCCAGTGGTCCTGTCAGTGGTCCTGTCAGTGGTCCTGCCAGTGGTCCTGCCAGTGGTCCTGCCAGTGATCCTGCCAGTGGTCCTGCCAGTGGTCCTGCCAGTGGTGGCAGTAAGACTGGGTGGCAGTAAGACTAGGTGTCATTAAGACTGGGTGGCAGTAAGGATGGGTGGCAGTAAGACTGGGTGGCAGTAAGACTGGATGGCAGTAAGACTGGGTGGCAGTAAGACTAGGTGTCATTAAGACTGGGTGGCAGTAAGGCTGGGTGGCAGTAAGACTGGGTGGCAGTAAGGCTGGGTGGCAGTAAGACTGGGTGGCAGTAAGACTGGGTGGCAGTAAGACTGGGTGGCAGTAAGACTGGGTGGCAGTAAGGCTGGGTGGCAGTAAGGCTGGGTGGCAGTAAGACTGGGTGGCAGTAAGACTGGGTGGCAGTAAGGACTGGGTGGCAGTAAGACTGGGTGGCAGTAAGACTGGGTGGCAGTAAGACTGGGTGGCAGTAAGACTGGGTGGCAGTAAGACTGGGTGGCAGTAAGTCTGGGTGGCAGTAAGACTGGGTGGCAGTAAGACTGGGTGGCAGTAAGACTGGGTGGCAGTAAGACTGGGTGGCAGTAAGACTGGGTGGCAGTAAGGCTGGGTGGCAGTAAGACTGGGTGGCAGTAAGACTGGGTGGCAGTAAGACTGGGTGGCAGTAAGACTGGGTGGCAGTAAGACTGGGTGGCAGTAAGACTGGGTGGCAGTAAGACTGGGTGGCAGTAAGACTGGGTGGCAGTAAGACTGGGTGGCAGTAAGACTGGGTGGCAGTAAGACTGGGTGGCAGTAAGACTGGGTGGCAGTAAGGCTGGGTGGCAGTAAGACTGGGTGGCAGTAAGACTGGGTGGCAGTAAGACTGGGTGGCAGTAAGACTGGGTGGCAGTAAGACTGGGTGGCAGTAAGACTGGGTGGCAGTAAGACTGGGTGGCAGTAAGACTGGGTGGCAGTAAGACTGGGTGGCAGTAAGGCTGGGTGGCAGTAAGACTGGGTGGCAGTAAGACTGGGTGGCAGTAAGACTGGGTGGCAGTAAGACTGGGTGGCAGTAAGACTGGGTGGCAGTAAGACTGGGTGGCAGTAAGACTGGGTGGCAGTAAGGCTGGGTGGCAGTAAGACTGGGTGGCAGTAAGACTGGGTGGCAGTAAGACTGGGTGGCAGTAAGACTGGGTGGCAGTAAGACTGGGTGGCAGTAAGACTGGGTGGCAGTAAGACTGGGTGGCAGTAAGGCTGGGTGGCAGTAAGACTGGGTGGCAGTAAGACTGGGTGGCAGTAAGACTGGGTGGCAGTAAGACTGGGTGGCAGTAAGGCTGGGTGGCAGTAAGACTGGGTGGCAGTAAGACTGGTGGCAGTAAGACTGGGTGGCAGTAAGACTGGGTGGCAGTAAGACTGGGTGGCAGTAAGACTGGGTGGCAGTAAGACTGGGTGGCAGTAAGGCTGGGTGGCAGTAAGACTGGGTGGCAGTAAGACTGGGTGGCAGTAAGACTGGGTGGCAGTAAGACTGGGTGGCAGTAAGACTGGGTGGCAGTAAGACTGGGTGGCAGTAAGACTGGGTGGCAGTAAGGCTGGGTGGCAGTAAGACTGGGTGGCAGTAAGACTGGGTGGCAGTAAGACTGGGTGGCAGTAAGACTGGGTGGCAGTAAGACTGGGTGGCAGTAAGACTGCCAGTGACTGACTTGTAAAGATTTCTTGTTGTGGAGGTGAGACGCCAGTAGGCTGTGATAGGCCTAACTCAAGATCACTGAGTATTGAGCGGTGAGTGTCCGTCCTGCCTACGTCTGCTGTGGTCCAAGACCACCACCAACACTTTCACCACCACTATCACCACCACTATCACCACCACCACTATCACCACCACCACTATCACCACCACCACTCCTGATGAGTGTCCGTCCTGCCTACGTCTGCTGTGATCCAAGATCACCACCACTACTATCACCACCACCACCACTACTATCACCACCACTACCACTACTATCACCACCACCACCACTACTATCACCACCACCACCACTACTATCACCACCACCACCACTACTATCACCACCACCACCACTACTATCACCACCACCACCACTACTATCACCACCACCACAATAGGAGTAAAAGAAACATTTTTTCTGCCTTTCCTTCTCCTGTGTCCAGGCTTGGCACTCTTGGCACTCTGCCAGAAGAAATAATTTGTGTTAATGTCACTTTTATAACCCAAAGCTGCCCTAACTCCCAAATCTATTCCTTACTATATCCTCCAATCTATCTCAAACCATCTATTACCTTCGTTGCATACCAGCGAGGGAGAAGCTCTCTGCCCAGGGCTAGAGTTGTCTACAGTCATTCCTGAAATCTGACCAACATCATCACTACCAGTACCCAAGAGATGTACTGACTGTCTTGCGGGTTTAGCGGAGAACTCTGACACCAGAACCACCACCGATGATGAAGGTGGAGTTATTCTTAATAGTCGACTTCTCTGACAAAATTATTTTTAAAATTACTGGACCATCTATCAGACTAAGATGCTTCATGCTGTACCTGAAGACACAAGTTCCTCAACTGTACCACACAGACCAGGATGATTCTCAGCTGTACCACACACACCAGGATGATTCTCAGCTGTACCATACAGACCAGGATGATTATCAACTGTACCACACAGACCAGGATGATTATCAACTGTACCACACAGACCAGGATGATTCTCAACTGTACCACACAGACCAGGATGATTCTTAACTGTGCCACACAGACCAGGATGATTCTCAGCTGTACCACACAGACCAGGATTATTATCAACTGTACCACACAGACCAGGATGATTCTCAGCTGTACCACACAGACCAGGATGATTATCAACTGTGCCACACAGACCAGGATGATTATCAACTGTACCACACAGACAAGGATGATTCTCAGCTGTACCACACAGACCAGGATGATTCTCAACTGTACCACACAGACCAGGATGATTATCAACTGTGCCACACAGACCAGGATGATTATCAACTGTACCACACAGACCAGGATGATTATCAACTGTGCCACACAGACCAGGATGATTATCAACTGTACCACACAGACCAGGATGATTCTCAACTGTACCACACAGACCAGGATGATTATCAACTGTGCCACACAGACCAGGATGATTATCAACTGTACCACACAGACCAGGATGATTATCAACTGTACCACACAGACCAGGATGATTATCAACTGTACCACACAGACCAGGATGATTATCAACTGTGCCACACAGACCAGGATGATTATCAACTGTACCACACAGACCAGGATGATTCTCAACTGTACCACACAGACCAGGATGATTATCAACTGTGCCACACAGACCAGGATGATTATCAACTGTACCACACAGACCAGGATGATTATCAACTGTACCACACAGACCAGGATGATTATCAACTGTACCACACAGACCAGGATGATTATCAACTGTACCACACAGACCAGGATGATTATCAACTGTACCACACAGACCAGGATGATTATCAACTGTACCACACAGACCAGGATGATTATCAACTGTACCAAACAGACCAGGAAGATTATCAACTGTACCAAACAGACCAGGAAGATTATCAACTGCCTCACACAGACCAGAAAGATTCTCAACCGCACCACACATAATAAACAGAGGACTGCAAGTATCTGTGAGTTCATTAATACCCTCAAACCTGGTATGTATTTCCCTTCGACACATCACGTCTACGTTCGACAGTGTCTCTCACTAACTGACAGTCGTCCTAGCCAGGAGCCTATCCTGTCAGGGGTTTTCAACAACTCTCCTCTCTGCCACTCCGGGAACCTTCTATCCAGACTTAACTAGGTCACTATCAAGAGCAAAAAACAAGCCAGTCTTGACGTCACCTTCCTCTTTATTCGAGTCCCCATTGATCACGTTATTCACTTTCCCTGACACTCCATTCCACTACACTTATTCACTAGTGCAAAAAGAAGGACTTATTCATCCACGCCACTCCCAGGGACACAGGTAATACTTAACAACGTCTTGATATCTCTACAGGATAAGTTGCCTCAAATATGAATGGACTACCACTGCTGGTGCAGTTTACATCCTTATCTTCCTGGAGGCGTGACATTCACACTCACCTGCACAAACATGTTTACAGGACGAACAAAGTTAACAATTCATGCTTAGTTCACCGTAATTTACACTCTCATCATGGACTACAGTGTCGCACAAGTTATACCAGAAGGAGGAAGACCGAATCAGACGTAGGAGTTTTGACCTCCCCATGACACATCCACCAGGCACTACTGAGCACAACCCCCATGACACATCCACCAGGCACTACTGAGCACAACCCCCATGACACATCCACCAGGCACTACTGCGCACAACCCCCATGACACATCCACCTGGCACTACTGAGCACAACCCCCATGACACATCCACCAGGCACTACTGAGCACAACCCCATGACACATCCACCAGGCACTACTGAGCACAACCCCCATGCACATCCACCAGGCACTACTGCCACAACCCCATGACACATCCACCTGGCACTACTGAGCACAACCCCCATGACACATCCACCAGGCACTACTGAGCACAACCCCCATGACACATCCACCAGGCACTACTGAGCACAACCCCCATGACACATCCACCTGGCACTACTGCCACAACCCCATGACACATCCACCAGGCACTACTGAGCACAACCCCATGACACATCCACCTGGCACTACTGAGCACAACCCCATGACACATCCACCAGGCACTACTGAGCACAACCCCATGACACATCCACCTGGCACTACTGAGCACAACCCCCATGACACATCCACCAGGCACTACTGAGCACAACCCCATGACACATCCACCAGGCACTACTGAGCACAACCCCATGCACATCCACCAGGCACTACTGCGCACAACCCCCATGACACATCCACCTGGCACTACTGCGCACAACCCCATGACACATCCACCAGGCACTACTGAGCACAACCCCATGACACATCCACCAGGCACTACTGCCACAACCCCATGACACATCCACCTGGCACTACTGAGCACAACCCCATGACCATCCACCAGGCACTACTGAGCACAACCCCCATGACACATCCACCAGGCACTACTGAGCACAACCCCATGACACATCCACCAGGCACTACTGCGCACAACCCCCATGACACATCCACCTGGCACTACTGAGCACAACCCCCATGACACATCCACCAGGCACTACTGAGCACAACCCCCATGACACATCCACCAGGCACTACTGAGCACAACCCCCATGACACATCCACCTGGCACTACTGCGCACAACCCCCATGACACATCCACCAGGCACTACTGAGCACAACCCCCATGACACATCCACCTGGCACTACTGAGCACAACCCCCATGACACATCCACCAGGCACTACTGAGCACAACCCCCATGACACATCCACCTGGCACTACTGAGCACAACCCCCATGACACATCCACCAGGCACTACTGAGCACAACCCCCATGACACATCCACCAGGCACTACTGAGCACAACCCCCATGACACATCCACCAGGCACTACTGCGCACAACCCCCATGACACATCCACCTGGCACTACTGCGCACAACCCCCATGACACATCCACCAGGCACTACTGAGCACAACCCCATGCACATCCACCAGGCACTACTGAGCACAACCCCCATGACACATCCACCAGGCACTACTGAGCACAACCCCCATGACACATCCACCAGGCACTACTGAGCACAACCCCCATGACACATCCACCAGGCACTACTGAGCACAACCCCCATGACACATCCACCAGGCACTACTGAGCACAACCCCCATGACACATCCACCTGGCACTACTGCGCACAACAATGGAATGTACACACTGGCAGGTCTTCTTGTGCATTTTACACAAAGTTCATATAATAACAATTCTCTACGTCCCCACATGCTCATCGAGACGTAAATTACGCAGCGTGTACCGCGGCGGGGATATCGAATCTAGATATAAAAAAAAAAACACTTTTTTAATGGTAATAAAAAACTAATGAACAAAGTTTTTATTTTCATGCATAACAAAGGTATATCCTTACCAACTGTGCTGACCAAATTTTAAAAAATAAACCTGTTACTATTTTTATGGAATATTTGGTAAAATATGCTGACTTGCGCCTGACGCTCCAGTTATTGAGGTCAGCAACACTGACATACAATAACCAATTAATGATTAGCAAAATTTCGATGCTACAAATAGTTATCAAACGAGTTTTTCAGAAGGAATCTGAACCTGAGAATCTCTTAATGAGTTCATCTGAACCTCAGAGTCTCTTAATGAGTTCATTTGAACCTCAGAGTCTCTTAATGAGTTCATCTGAACCTCAGAGTCTCTTAATGAGTTCATCTGAACCTCAGAGTCTCTTAATGAGTTCATCTGAACCTCAGAGTCTCTTAATGAGTTCATCTGAACCTCAGAGTCTCTTAATGAGTTCATCTGAACCTCAGAGTCTCTTAATGAGTTCATTTGAACCTGAGAGTCTCTTAATGAGTTCATCTGAACCTCAGAGTCTCTTAATGAGTTCATCTGAACCTCAGAGTCTCTTAATGAGTTCATCTGAACCTCAGAGTCTCTTAATGAGTTCATCTGAACCTCAGAGTCTCTTAATGAGTTCATCTGAACCTCAGAGTCTCTTAATGAGTTCATTCGAACCTGAGAGTCTCTTAATAAGTTCAGATTACTTGGTTTCTCAGTGTCGAGTACGGTGTCTAGATCAAGAATCTCTGGCAACTTAAGTGACACTTACCTTGTGTTGGTCACATAATCTGCATTATATATATATATATATATATATATATATATATATAGACCATACCTGTAGTTACCTGGAGAGGGTTTCGGGGGTCAACGCCCCCGCGGCTCGGTCTGAGACAAGGCCTCATGGTGGATCAGGGTCTGATCAACCAGGCTGTTACTGCCGGCCGGTATAACTTAAAAAATGTTTGAGGATAATTGAGTTACAGCAGAGCTCACACCTCTACAACACAATTGTCCTCAAAGATTTGTTAAGTTATACCATGAATTAAGATCCTGGACTTCACCTTAAGGAAAAGACAAAGCAAATGCGATAGTAATTATGACAAGGTAGATTATAGTGGGAAAATTAACATGATATTAGAAGACTGGGAACTATCGTGCCTCTTAACAAGGCCGTCTTGACCACACCTGTGTTTGGGAGTCCTTCTAAAAAACCTCCGTAATTTTGTTATGATAATTTTGTAGTTGATAAAAGCTCTGTGTATGTGATGACTTGTGGCCATCATGATGTGGCCATCATGATGTGGCCATCATGATGTTGCCATCATGATGCTTTAAGGCATCATGTAATGTGTTGACATCCTCTTAAAGACTTCTCAGTGTTTCTGGTGTGAAATTTTTTGCCTAAGTTGTAGCGACTCTCGTGCACAGTTTTAAGCTGCACTTCTTAAAGCTTTCATCTGGCTCTAAGCTCTTTCTTAAAGCTTTCATCTGGCTCTAAGCTCTTTCTTAAAGCTTTCATCTGGCTCTAAGCTCTTTCTTAAAGCTTTCATCTGGCTCTAAGCTCTTTCTTAAAGCTTTCATCTGGCTCTAAGCTCTTTCTTAAAGCTTTCATCTGGCTCTAAGCTCTTTCTTGACAAAGGTGAATGCTTGTGTTTGCTGTATTCTGCACTTCAGTATAACAAAGTTCTCATTGTCCTGAAGTATTCCACCTCAGACTGACAAGTTTCATGACAGTGTCTTAAGGAATATGACAGTGTCTTAAGGAATATGACAGTGTCTTAAGGAATATGACAGTGTCTTAAGGAATATGACAGTGTCTTAAGGAATATGACAGTGTCTTAAGGAATATGACAGTGTCTTAAGGAATATGACAGTGTCTTAAGGAATATGATAGTGTCTTAAGGAATATGACAGTGTCTTAAGGAATGTGACAGTGTCTTAAGGAATATGACAGTGTCTTAAGGAATATGACAGTGTCTTAAGGAATATGACAGTGTCTTAAGGAATATGACAGTGTCTTAAGGAATATGACAGTGTCTTAAGGAATATGATAGTGTCTTAAGGAATATGACAGTGTCTTAAGGAATATGACAGTGTCTTAAGGAATATGACAGTGTCTTAAGGAATATGACAGTGTCTTAAGGAATATGACAGTGTCTTAAGGAATATGACAGTGTCTTAAGGAATATGATAGTGTCTTAAGGAATATGACAGTGTCTTAAGGAATGTGACAGTGTCTTAAGGAATATGACAGTGTCTTAAGGAATGTGACAGTGTCTTAAGGAATATGACAGTGTCTTAAGGAATATGACAGTGTCTTAAGGAATGTGACAGTGTCTTAAGGAATGTGACAGTGTCTTAAGGAATGTGACAGTGTCTTAAGGAATGTGACATGAAGACACAGCAAACTTTCGCTCCCACTATGTAACTGTGGCACAGCATGTAACTGTGGCACAGTATGTAACTGTGGCACAGTATGTAACTGTGGCACAGTATGTAACTGTGGCACAGTATGTAACTGTGGCACAGTATGTAACTGTGGCACAGTATGTAACTGTGGCACAGTATGTAACTGTGGCACAGTAAGTAACTGTGGCACAGTAAGTAACTGTGGCACAGTATGTAACTGTGGCACAGTATGTAACTGTGGCACAGTATATAACTGTGGCACAGTATATAACTGTGGCACAGTATGTAACTGTGGCACAGTATGTAACTGTGGCACAGTATGTAACTGTGGCACAGTATGTAACTGTGGCCCAGTATGTAACTGTGGCACAGTATGTAACTGTGGCACAGTATGTAACTGCGGCACAGTATGTAACTGTGGCACAGTATATAACTGTGGCACAGTATGTAACTGTGGCACAGTATGTAACTGTGGCACAGTATATAACTGTGGCACAGTATATAACTGTGGCACAGTATGTAACTGTGGCACAGTATATAACTGTGGCACAGTATGTAACTGTGGCACAGTATGTAACTGTGGCACAGTATATAACTGTGGCACAGTATATAACTGTGGCACAGTATATAACTGTGGAAAAGTATGTAACTGTGGCAGAGTATGTAACTGTGGCACAGTATATAACTGCGGCACAGAGTAGGACAACAACACACTGTGCATGTATACAATTTGGCTAAAAAAGCTAACACCACCACCATCATCACCATCACAACTATCACCACCACAACTATCACCACCACCACTATCACCACCACCACTATCACCACCACCACTATCACCACCATCACTATCACCACCACCACTATAACCACCACCACTATAACCACCACCACTATCATCACCACCACCATCACTAACACCACCACCACCACTATCACCACCACCACCACCACTATCACTACCACCACCATCACTATCACCACCACCACTATCCCACCACCACTATCACCACCACCAACACGACGGTGTGGTCTACGGCAGCCACTTAGGGGAAGTTGTTGTGAATACGAATGAGGTGAGGGCAATTATACACCACCACAGCAGCAGCAGCAGCAAGCAGCAGGTGCAGCAGCAGCAGCAGTGAGCAGCAGCAGCAGCAGGTGCAGCAAGCAGCAGCAGAGCAGTAGCGGCAGGCAGGGTCGCAGCAAGCAGCAGCAGCAGCGAGCAGGTGCAGCGGCAGCAGCAGCAGGTGCAGCAGCAGCGCCGCAGCAGCGGCAGCAGCAGCAGCAGGTGCAGCAGCAGCAGCAGCAGCGGCACGTGCGTGCAGCAGGCGGCAGCGCAGCGCGGCAGCGGCAGCAGCAGTAGCAGCGGCAGCAGCAGCAGGCAGCAGCAGCAGCGTGCAGCGCGGCGCAGCGCAAGCGGTGCAGCAGCAGCAGCAGCAGCAGCAGCAGCGCAGCGCAGCGGCAGCAGCGGGCAGCAGCAGCAGCAGCAGCAGCAGCAGGCAGCAGCGCAGCGCAGGTGCAGCAGCAGCAGCAGCAGCAGCAGCAGCAGCAGGTGCAACAGTAGCAGCAGGTGCAAGCAGCAGCAGCAGGTGCAGCAGCGAGCAGCGCAGCAGCAGCAGCAGCGTGCAGCAGCAGCAGCAGCAGCAGGTGCACAGAGGCAGTAGCAGCAGCAGCAGCGAGCAGCGTGCAGCAGCAGCAGCAGCAGGTGCAGCGCAGCAGCAGCAGCAGCAGCGGCAGCAGGCAGCAGCAGCAGCGAGCAGGTCAGCAGGCAGCAGCGGGTGCGGCAGCAGCGTGCGCGGCTTGCTGCGCGTGCAGCGCGGAGCGGAGAGCAGGCAGTGCAGCAGCAGTAGCAGGCAGCAGCTGCAGCAGAGCGCAGCGGTGCAGCAGCGCAGCAGCGGCAGCAGCTAGCAGCTGCAGGCGCAGCAGCGAGCAGCAGCAGGCGCAGAGCAGCAGCAGGCGCAGCAGTAGCAGCAGACAGCAGCAGCAGCAGCAACAGCAGTAGCAACAGTAGCAGCAGTGAGTCACGTAGAGTAGCACATGTATCCTGGTGGTGTCAGTGTGTGCTCGTCTCTGACCAAGCAGACTGTTGGTGGCAGCTGATGGATTGAAAATATTAATATTCAATCAGAATTAAAAAGATTCCCCCCCCACACACACACACTCTCACACACACACACACATACACACACACACTCACACACACACACACACATACACTCACATAGCAGGAACCATACATAGTTTTAAGACAAGGTATGATAAAGCTCATGGAGCAGGGAGAGCAGAGACCCAGTAGCGGACAGCGAAGAGGCGGGGCCAGAAGCTGAGTCTCGACCCCTGCAACCACAATTAGGTGAGTACACACACATACACACACACACACACACACACACACACACACACACACTCACACACACACACTCACACACACACACTCACACACACACACTCACACACACACAGACTCAGATGAGTCAAAGGGATGTTAGGAAACATTTCTTCAGCCACAGAGTAGTCAGGAAGTGGAATGGACTAGAGAAAGATATAGTGGAGGCGGGAACCATACATAGTTTTAAGACAAGGTATGATAAAGCTCATGGAGCAGGGAGAGCAGAGACCCAGTAGCAGACAGCGAAGAGGCGGGGCCAGGAGCTGAGTCTCGACCCCTGCAACCACAATTAGGTGAGTACAATTAGGTGAGTACAATTAGGTGAGTACAATTAGGTGAGTACAATTAGGTGAGTACACTCACACACACACATATGAGATTAGTAAAGAAGTTGGAAGAACAAGCATGTATAACAGGAAGGGCACTGGAATGGATCAGGGAATACCTCACAGGGAGGCAACAACGGGTCATGGTGCGTGATGAGGTATCACAGTGGGCGCCTGTGACGAGCGGCGTACCGCAGGGGTCAGTCCTAGGACCAGTGTTATTCTTGGTATATGTAAATGACATGACGGATGGGATAGACTCAGAAGTGTCTCTGTTCGCAGATGATGTGAAATTAATGAGGAGAATCACATCTGATGAAGACCAAGCAGGACTTCAAAGAGACCTGGACAAGCTTGACATCTGGTCTAGCAACTGGCTTCTCGAATTTAACCCCACCAAATGCAAAGTCATGAGGATCGGAGAAGGGCAAAGAAGACCGCTGACAGAGTACAGGCTAGGTGGACAAAGGCTACAAACCTCATCAAAGGAGAAAGACCTTGGGGTGAGTATAACGCCAAGCACGTCTCCGGAAACACACATCAACCAGATAACTGCGGCAGCATATGGGCGACTGGTAAACCTAAGATTAGCGTTCCGTTACCTTAACAAGGAATCGTTCAAGACACTGTACACCGTGTACGTCAGGCCTATACTAGAATATGCAGCACCAGTCTGGAACCCACACCTGGTCAAGCACGTCAAGAAATTAGAGAAAGTGCAAAGGTTTGCGACAAGGCTAGTTCCAGAGCTCAGGGGAATGCCATATGAAGAAAGGTTGAGGGAAATAGGACTAACAACACTGGAGGACAGAAGGGTTAGAGGAGACATGATAACGACATACAAAATACTGCAGGGAATCGACAAGGTAGACAGTGACAGGATGTTCCAGAGAGGAACACAGAAACAAGGGGACACAACTGGAAGCTGAAGACTCAGATGAGTCAAAGGGATGTTAGGAAGCATTTCTTCAGCCACAGAGTAGTCAGGAAGTGGAATAGTCTAGAGAAAGATATAGTGGAGGCAGGAACCATACATAGTTTTAAGACGAGGTATGATAAAGCTCATGGAGCAGGGAGAGCAGAGACCCAGTAGCGGACAGCGAAGAGGCGGGGCCAGGAGCTGAGTCTCGACCCCTGCAACCACAATTAGGTGAGTACAATTAGGTGAGTACAAACAGATATATACAGAGAGAGAGAGAAAGAAAGAGAGAGAGAGAGAGAGAGAGAGAGAGAGAGAGAGAGAGAGAGAGAGAGAGAGAGAGAGAGGAGCATGTCGTCAGTATCTTGTGGTAACCATGGTAACCACACCTGAGGGTAGACCTGCCCTCAGACAGGTATTAACACCACTCCATATTACTACCCCCTTACCCTCTCTACCCCTACCCTCTCTCTTTTTCTCACCTCCCCCTCTCTCCCTCCCCCCTCCCTGCCTCTCTCCCACTCTGGGGTGTCGCGTAGCACACTGGTGAGAGTATTTCTCTTGTAATGACAAGCTTTGGGGTTTGATTCCTTGGCTTGCAGGAAGATTATGGCCAGTTATTGTATCACACTCTGTTGTCCCTGTCCACCCCTGCTGTCCCTGTCCACCCCTACTGTCCCTGTCCACCCCTGCTGTCCCTACCTACCCCTGTTGTCCCTGTCCACCCCTACTGTCCCTGTCCACCCCTGCTGTCCCTGTCCACCCCTGCTGGCCTTGTCCACCCTTATTGTCCCTGTCCACCCCTACTGTCCCTGTCCACCCCTGCTGTCCCTGTCCACCCCTGCTGGCCTTGTCCACCCTTATTGTCCCTGTCCACCCCTTCTGTCCCTGTCCACCCCTGCTGTCCCTGTTCACCGCTGCTGTCCCTGTCCACCCCTGCTGTCCCTGTCCACCCCTGCTGTCCCTACCTACCCCTGCTGTCCCTGCTGTTCCTGCTTACCCCTGCGGTCCCTGCCTACTCCTGCCCACCCCTTCAGTCCCTGCCTACCCCTGCTGTCTCTGCTCACCCCTGCTGTCCCTGCCTACCCCTGCTGTCCCTGCCTACCCCTGCTGTCCCTGCCTACCCCTGCTGTCCCTGCCCACCTAGCAGTAAACACTGATAGCCGTGTTAGTCAGGTCTTGTGTACAACAGTACAAGCCACAATAAGCCATAAAGACTGTGTGATAAGGAATTATATCAGTGTGTAGATTTGGAACTAGTCTGGCCAGTGTTATATCGTTTGCTATAGTAACTTAAGTGGTAATGACCTTAGCATCCTTTTAATTACCCTGATGAACTCTGTGTAATAACTCAACTGAGAATTATGAAGACTCAGGTAAGACGGAATAAGAGAGACTGTAACTATCCCCAGGTGTCTTATAAGTTATTATCTCTCTCTCTCTCACCATGTCTGGATAACCATAAAGACCAGAACAATCATGTCTGATTAGCCATGTCTTTCTTGCTAAGTCTTGTTTATAAACAAGACAGACATAGAGCTTTGCATGACAGACTTCCGTACTTGCTCTGTCAGAGCCTCTGTGTTGAGCCTGGCAAGCTGCTCCTGGACCTCCACAGTGAGAAGGTAGGCCTGCGAGCTAGGCCTGCGCTACTTGTGAAGAGTTAGGCATATACCTGGCATATACTGCAGTCTTTAACCAGGGAAACAACAGCAGTGGTTTGCTCATCATGATAGGCTTAATGTACTGTTTACTGTTAGCTCTAGGCTTCCTGTACTGTTTACTGTCCAGCTCTAGGCTTCTCTCCTGGCTTGTGTCCCTGTGTATGTGGTCACAGAGGTTGGCTTCTATCGCTGCCCTCCATGATGGTGCCTGTCCTCCATGATGGTGCCTGTCCTCCATGATGGTGCCTGTCCTCCATGATGGTGCCTGGCCTCCATGATGGTGCCTGGCCTCTATGATGGTGCCTGGCCTTCATGATGGTGCCTGGCCTCCATGATGGTGCCTGTCCTTCATGATGGTGCCTGGCCTCCATGATGGTGCGTGTCCTCCATGATGGTGCCTGGCCTCCATGATGGTGCCTGTCCTCCATGATGGTGCCTGGCCTCCATGATGGTGCGTGTCCTCCATGATGGTGCCTGGCCTCCATGATGGTGCGTGTCCTCCATGATGGTGCCTGGCCTCCATGATGGTGCCTGGCCTCCATGATGGTGCCTGGCCTCCATGATGGTGCGTGTCCTCCATGATGGTGCCTGGCCTCCATGATGGTGCGTGTCCTCCATGATGGTGCCTGGCCTCCATGATGGTGCCTGGCCTCCATGATGGTGCCTGGCCTCCATGATGGTGCGTGTCCTCCATGATGGTGCCTGGCCTCCATGATGGTGCGTGTCCTCCATGATGGTGCCTGGCCTCCATGATGGTGCGTGTCCTCCATGATGGTGCCTGGCCTCCATGATGGTGCCTGGCCTCCATGATGGTGCCTGGCCTCAATGATGATGCGTGAGGTGCAACACTGTCAGCAGTAGATGGGGATTTAAGAGGCACCTGAGTTCCCCTGTCTCCTAATATCATGTTATTTTTCCCCTATAATCTACCTTGTCTATAATTACTGTGGCATTTGTTTTGTCTGTTTCGTATGGTTAGCCCCGGCCATGCTAGTGCCCCGGCCATGCTAGTGCCCCGGCCATGCTAGTGCCCCGGCCATGCTAGTGCCCCGGCCATGCTAGTGCCCCGGCCATGCTAGTGCCCCGGCCATGCTAGTGCCCCGGCCATGCTAGTGCCCAGGCCATGCTAGTGCCCAGGCCATGCTAGTGCCCCGGCCATGCTAGTGCCCCGGCCATGTTGGTGTTCCGGCCATGTTGGTTGTCCTGGGAAAATGACTGGGGGAGAAGTGGATACAACGGATGCAATAAGGAAGTCTCAGTCTTATATCTTAGTAATCTCATGGGCCACATAGACTGATATATCCTTGGTAAATGGCAGGTCTGGTGGGTACAAAAGTCTGGCAGACAGTTATACAGAGTTGAGCAAGGTGTGGTGCTAGGTCTCCTCCTTCAATACGAGCCATCACCTTCAGATAACTGTCTTGGCTGAGGACCAGACACACGGCTCACCCAGAAGTCATGTGTTTGCAGATGGCAAGGTGCTGAAGATACAAATGAAGGAGGATACAGACCTGTAGGAGGACCCTTGACAAACTTCACAGATGATCCAACAAGTATGGTGGCTGGCGTGATGTCGTTGGTGCCCACACAATAACAGCTTAAAACTACGTAAGTTCTATGAAATGAATCTTACCACCATGCCTTAGTGAGGTTCTTGGTTATACACAAGTGAGAGAACCATGATAATCTTGACGTGTCTTGAAAAGGAGAAACAAGAGCCTGTTAAACATTTTGCACTCTGACAGCCAGGCATCACAGCTTTGTAGGAAGTATTATGGTAGACAGTAGCCACTCAGGGAGACACTCCCCTCCTCTTATATGAAGTATTATGGTAGACAGTAGCCACTCAGGGAGACACTCCCCTCCTCTTATATGAGTGTAACTAATATGAGCAAATATTTGGCACTCTTACCGGATTGTTTTATCGTAATGTGAGAACATATAAGATCTAAGTATTAAGTTGGGGATCATAGTTCATGATCCTACTTAGAATGTTTCTAGTAACACCCTTGTCGCAATCCAGAGTGTCCTTTTATTCACCTTGTTCCAGTGTGATATATATATATATATATATTGTATATATTATATAGTGTTGACTAGTGGTGTGAGGTGAGAGGAGAGCCAGGAAAGATACAAATAATATTGGGCTGGAGAATACCATCAGTTGACAGCTGTGTGTGATAAAAACTGAAGTGTAACTTTGCCGTGTGGAACATAGCGCAATTGTATTTCTCTAGTGATGACCTGACAAGCTGATGGTATTGATCACACCATGTTGCTGCTGCTGCAACACAGAGACTCATATTGCAACACACTTGATGTAACACATATACATCGCATAACAAGAGTAACACACAGTGTTGTACAATGTATTATACATCAAACCAACAGCCATTCAAATAAATTAGCCTTTTTTATTTCACTGGGATGGTATTAATTAGAATAATCACATGAATCTTGCCCCACTGGCTGCCAACATAATTAAAGTTATGGCTGGGAGAACACGCTTGAAAAATTAAATCTTTCCTGACACTTATTGCAGGAAATGCGACGTTGCTGTTTGTGTTAGATGATCTGCAACACCAGCCTCAGGCAACACACCACCTCAGGCAACACAAACCTCACACAACACAAACCTTACTATGAACCTTATGAAGAACTGATAGAGGCAAACATACACAGTTTCAAGAACAGTTATGATTTGGTCTTGGAAAATACAGTACGGCCAACATCACAATTTTTGATAAAGGCTTATCTTTATATGATTTTGAAGAAGCGACCGACAGCATGCCCATGCACTCTGCCCAGGCCCAGACTCATGGAACTCCAAATTCACCAAAAATTGAAGCCATTATCTATGGCCTTTAGTATTCTTTGGAGAGGGAGCCTAGACACTGAGTCGTTGGAGAGGGAGCCTAGACACTGATTCATTGGAGAGGGAGCCTAGACACTGAGTCATTGGAGAGGGAGCCTAGACACTGAGTCGTTGGAGAGGGAGCCTAGACACTGAGTCATTGGAGAGGGAGCCTAGACACTGAGTCATTGGAGAGGGAGCCTAGACACTGAGTCGTTGGAGAGGGAGCCTAGACACTGAGTCATTGGAGAGGGAGCCTAGACACTGGAGTCGTCAAAACCAGCGATATTGTTCCTCTTCACAAAGGTGACAGTTAAGCAATCTCGAAAAAACTAGACCAACAGCGCTGACGTTCCACATTATCAAAATCTTTGAACAAGTCCTAAGAAGGTAGATCACCAAACACATGGAATCACAACAGTTGTACACTCCCGGGCAGTATGGGTTTAGGGCAGGTTGTTCCTGCCTTTCACAACTGCTAGATCATTACTACGTGGTCCTGGATGCACTGGAAGACGAGCTAAATGCTGATGTTGTGTACAATGATTTTGCGAAAGCCTTCTATAAGTGTGACCACGGTGTAATACCACATAATATACGTCCAAAAAGAATACGTGATAAAGCAGGCAGAGGTATATTTAAATTCTTAATAGAAGCATAAGAATAATAGTAAAGAGAGTGAAGTCGGAGGGTGACACAGTGAGAAGTTCTGTTCCTCAAGGCACAGTACAGACCCCACTTGTGTTTCTCACTCTTATATTAGACACAGACAAGGACATAACTCACAGCACTGTAACATTCTTTGCTGATAACACCAGAATCTCTGAGAGTGGCGTCCGTCGATGACACAGTGAACCTTCAAGCAGACATAAATCAAGTCTTTCACTGGACCTCAGACAACAATATGAGGTTCAGTGAGGACAAGTTGCTATGGAAGAATGAAGGAAATAAAGACCGTAACTGAGTACAGGACGAACTTGAATCATTCATGAGAGCTATGTGACACACCTGGAACTGATGATACCAGAAGATCTCACATTCAAGGATCACAACAATGTTGCTATTACTCCTGAATGAAAAAATGATAGGCTAGATAACTAGAACTTTCAAGGGATGCTGAGACAGTGAAGATACTTTTCAAACCACTTGTTCTCTCCAGGCTGGAATATTGCTGTATATTATCCACTCCATTTAAGACAGGCGAAATTTTTGAGTTAGAAAACAGAACTTTCACTGTTCTATACTCAAACATGTGAACTATTGGCGACGTTTGAGATGCCTTTAGCTGCATTCCATGGAACGTAGGCGAGAAAAGATGCACCATAATTTATACCTGGAAAATCCTGGAGGGACTGGTTCCAAATCTGCACACTGGAATTACTCCGAAAGAAAGAGAGAGACTAGGCAGGCGGTGCAGAGTACCTCCAATAAATAGCAGAGGAGCAGTGAATACGCTTAAAGGGAAATCGATGAGTGTCAGAGGGTCCTGACTCTTCAACGCCCTCCCTACCTCCCTCCCTCCCTCCCTCCCTGCGTAATGGAAATTACTGTGAAGCCTCTGGCTGTCTTCAAGAACCTGGCCAAGTTCTTCAAGTCTAGCGGGGAGGGTGGAGGTAGGGGGAGGGGGAGGGGGGTCACAATTAGAAGGGAAGGGGTTAATAATTAGTAGATAAGGAGGACAATTAGAAGTGAAGAGGAGAATAATTAAAAAGGATTGGTGAGAGAAGGGAAGGGGAAGGGGGAAGGAAAAGGGAAGGGAGGGGGAAGGGAAATTAACGGAAGGGGAGGGGGTTACGATTCTATAACAAAGAAGTCAGCTAAGTCTTCTCTACGAGCACAGTTTAAGAAGCGTAAATAAGACCTAAAGAACACCAAGAACACTTGACTGTTATATAGAACAAGACTCAGAACAGAACACCAAGAACACTTGACTGTTATATAGAACAAGACTCAGAACAGAACACCAAGAACACTTGACTGTTATATAGAACAAGATTCAGAACAGAACACCAAGAACACTTGACTGTTATATAGAACAAGACTCAGAACAGAACACCAAGAACACTTGACTGTTATATAGAATAAGACTCAGAACAGAACAACAAGAACACTTGACTGTTATATAGAATAAGACTCAGAACAGAACACCAAGAACACTTAACTGTTATATAGAACAAGACTCAGAACAGAACAACATAACACTTGACTGTTATATAGAACAAGACTCAGAACAGAACACCAAGAACACTTGACTGTTATATAGAACAAGACTCAGAACAGAACAACAAGAACACTTGACTGTTATATAGAACAAGACTCAGAACAGAACACCAAGAACACTTGACTGTTATATAGAACAAGACTCAGAACAGAACACCAAGAACACTTGACTGTTATATAGAACAAGACTCAGAACAGAACACCAAGAACACTTGACTGTTATATAGAACAAGACTCAGAACAGAACACCAAGAACACTTGACTGCTATATAGAAAGACTCAGAACAGAACACCAAGAACACTTGACTGTTATATAGAACAAGACTCAGAACAGAACACAAAGAACACTTGACTGTTATATAGAACAAGATTCAGAACAGAACACCAAGAACACTTGACTGTTATATAGAACAAGACTCAGAACAGAACACCAAGAACACTTGACTGTTATATAGAAAGACTCAGAACAGAACACCAAGAACACTTGACTGTTATATAGAAAGACTCAGAACAGAACACCAAGAACACTTGACTGTTATATAGAAAGACTCAGAACAGAACACCAAGAACCCTTGACTGTTATATAGAAAGACTCAGAACAGAACACCAAGAACACTTGACTGTTATATAGAAAGACTCAGAACAGAACACCAAGAACACTTGACTGTTATATAGAAAGACTCAGAACAGAACACCAAGAACACTTGACTGTTATATAGAAAGACTCAGAACAGAACACCAAGAACACTTGACTGTTATATAGAAAGACTCAGAACAGAACACCAAGAACACTTGACTGTTATATAGAAAGACTCAGAACAGAACACCAAGAACACTTGACTGTTATATAGAAAGACTCAGAACAGAACACCAAGAACACTTGACTGTTATATAGAAAGACTCAGAACAGAACACCAAGAACACTTGACTGTTATATAGAAAGACTCAGAACAGAACACCAAGAACACTTGACTGTTATATAGAAAGACTCAGAACAGAACACCAAGAACACTTGACTGTTATATAGAAAGACTCAGAACAGAACACCAAGAACACTTGACTGTTATATAGAAAGACTCAGAACAGAACACCAAGAACACTTGACTGTTATATAGAAAGACTCAGAACAGAACACCAAGAACACTTGACTGTTATATAGAAAGACTCAGAACAGAACACCAAGAACACTTGACTGTTATATAGAAAGACTCAGAACAGAACACCAAGAACACTTGACTGTTATATAGAAAGACTCAGAACAGAACACCAAGAACACTTGACTGTTATATAGAAAGACTCAGAACAGAACACCAAGAACACTTGACTGTTATATAGAAAGACTCAGAACAGAACACCAAGAACACTTGACTGTTATATAGAAAGACTCAGAACAGAACACCAAGAACACTTGACTGTTATATAGAAAGACTCAGAACAGAACACCAAGAACACTTGACTGTTATATAGAAAGACTCAGAACAGAACACCAAGAACACTTGACTGTTATATAGAAAGACTCAGAACAGAACACCAAGAACACTTGACTGTTATATAGAAAGACTCAGAAAAAACAGAACACCTTAAAAATAGAAAACACCAGACTTGACTTATATAGAAAGACTCAGAACAGAACACCAGAACACTTGACTTTTATAGAAAGACTCAGAACAGAACACCAGAACACTTGACTGTTATAGAAAGACTCAGAACAGAACACCAAGAACATTGACTGTTATAAGAAAGACTCAGAACAGACACCAAGAACACTTGACTTTATGAAGCTAGGGAAATGAGTATAGAAAGACTCAGAACAGAACACCAAGAACACTTGACTGTTATATAGAAAGACTCAGAACAGAACACCAAGAACACTTGACTGTATATAGAAAGACTCAGAACAGAACACCAAGACACTTGACTGTTATATGAAAGACTCAGAACAGAACACCAAGAACATTGACGTATACTCACAGACACCAAGAACCTACTTTAGAGTCAGAACGACCAAGAACCTTGCTGTATAGAAAGACTGCAGAACAGAATGCACTCAACGAACCCGACTGTTATATAGAAAGACTCAGAACAGGGCAGGATGAAGAAGTCACATTTAAACACTACAAAGTCTGTTACCAGTGAAGTAATACCACTCTCACTGGTTGAAAAATCCATTGTAGGAGGGTGGTGTTTGTTGTCCCTACCCACTAACCCCCTTCCTGGGAGGTGACGAGTGTCCCTCCCACTAACCCCTTCCCTGGGAGGTGACGAGTGTCCCTCCCACTAACCCCTTCCTGGGAGGTGACGAGTGTCCCTCCCACTACCCTTCCTGGGAGGTGACGAGTGTCCCTCCACTATCCCTTCCCCTGGGAGGTGACGAGTGTCCTCCCACTAACCCCTTCCTGGGAGGTGACGAGTGTCCCTCCCACTATCCCCCTTCCCTGGGAGGTGACGAGTGTCCCTCCACTAACCCCTTCCCTGGGAGGTGACGAGTGTCCCTCCCACTAACCCTTCCCTGGGAGGTGACGAGTGTCCCTCCCACTAACCCCTTCCTGGGAGGTGACGAGTGTCCCTCCCACTAACCCCTTCCTGGGAGGTGACGAGTGTCCCTCCCACTAACCCCCTTCCCTGGGAGGTGACGAGTGTCCCTCCCACTAACCCCCTTCCCTGGGAGGTGACGAGTGTCCCTCCCACTAACCCCCTTCCCTGGGAGGTGACGAGTGTCCCTCCCACTAACCCCCTTCCCTGGGAGGTGATGAGTGTCCCTTCCACTATCCCCTTCCCTGGGAGGTGACGAGTGTCCCTCCCACTACCCCCTTCCCTGGAAGGTGACGAGTGTCCCTCCCACTAACCCCTTCCCTGGGAGGTGACGAGTGTCCCTCCCACTAACCTCCTTCCCTGGGAGGTGACGAGTGTCCCTCCCACTAACCCCCTTCCCTGGGAGGTGACGAGTGTCCCTCCACTATCCCCCTTCCCTGGGAGGTGACGAGTGTCCCTCCCACTAACCCTTCCCTGGGAGGTGACGAGTGTCCCTCCCACTAACCCCCTTCCTGGGAGGTGACGAGTGTCCCTCCCACTATCCCCTTCCCTGGGAGGTGACGAGTGTCCCTCCCACTAACCCCTTCCTGGGAGGTGACGAGTGTCCCTCCCACTAACCCTCTTCCTGGGAGGTGACGAGTGTCCCTCCCACTAACCCCCTTCCCTGGGAGGTGACGAGTGTCCCTCCCACTAACCCCCTTCCCTGGGAGGTGACGAGTGTCCCTCCCACAAACCCCCTTCTTGGGAGGTAACGAGTGTCCCTCCCACTAACCCCCTTCCCTGGGAGGTGACGAGTGTCCCTCCCACTAACCCCCTTCCATGGGAGGTGACGAGTGTCCCTCCCACTAACCCTTCCTGGGAGGTAACGAGTGTCCCTACGACCGGTTGTCAGTCACTTGAATTTCGGTTCCCATCAAATCTGTAAGTATTCATTCCACTCCTGTTTTATTTATTATGTGTTTGGGTTTATTTGGTTTCGAGAAGAGCTCTACTCTTGTTTAGGTTTTTATGCTGCAACTTCTTCCTGTCCTGATTTGGATTTACGTAGTGTAAAGGCCGTACGCCTATCGTGTGAGATTTCTCGATTAGTGTGCAAATTTGTATTTCTTTATTTTGATTGTGAGTTCGGGTCATCCGACACAGGCGAGATAAGAAGGGCAGCAAAGATCTTGAAAAGATCTTACGATCAATCTGACATCTGTACCTACACTGGTCCCCCTTCCACTCGTAGCCGACACACAATCATCTACACACCATTGTAGCAGCCGTCCCCCAGTTATAACCCCAATAATGTGTCATGGTGGTTCTCTACTGGCTACTCAACTGCTTCAGAAGTGTTGTGGTGGTTAGAGGATCCCAGTGGTCAGAGGATCCCAGTGGTCAGAGGATCCCAGTGGTCAGAGGATTCCAGTGGTCAGGGGATCCCAGTGGTCTAAGGATCCCAGTGGTCAGAGGATCCCAGTGGTCAGGGGATCCCAGTGGTCAGAGGATCCCAGTGGTCAGAGGATCCCAGTGGTCAGAGGATCCCAGTGGTCAGGGGATCCCAGTGGTCAGTGGATCCCAGTGGTCAGAGGATCCCATTGGTCAGAGGATCCCAGTGGTCAGAAGATCCCAGTGGTCAGGGGATCCCAGTGGTCAGTGGATCCCAGTGGTCAGAGGATCCCAGTGGTCAGAGGATCCCAGTGGTCAGAGGATCCCAGTACCTCTGTTCGTCAGAATCTCTACTCGTGTTGGGGTCACTGTCTACTCAGTGTGTCAACAGTCACGTTCACCTGTGACCCCCATCATCAACAACGACTTCTGTGCTCGAAACCACGATCCAGAGCTACGTGGCCAGAACATCAGCACGACACCATTCAGAGCTACGTGGCCAGAACATCAGCACGACACCATTCAGAGCTACGTGCGAACATCCAGAACCATTCAGCAGTGCAGAACATCAGCACGACACCATTCAGAGCTACGTGGCCAGAACATCAGCACGACACCATTCAGAGCTACGTGCCCAGAACATCAGCACGGCACCATTCAGAGCTACGTGCCCAGAACATCAGCACGACACCATTCAGAGCTACGTGGCCAGAACATCAGCACGACACCATTCAGAGCTACGTGCCCAGAACATCAGCACGACACCAATCAGAGCTACGTGCCCAGAACATCAGCACGGCACTATTCAGAGCTACGTGCTCAGAACATCAGCACGACACCATTCAGAGCTACGTGCCCAGAACATCAGCACGGCACCATTCAGAGCTACGTGCCCAGAACATCTGCACGGCACCATTCAGAGCTACGTGCCCAGAACATCAGCACGACACCATTCAGAGCTACGTGTCCAGAACATCAGCACGACACCATTCAGAGCTACGTGCCCAGAACATCAGCACGGCACCATTCAGAGCTACGTGCCAGGAACATCAGCACGGCACCATTCAGAGCTACGTGCCCAGAACATCAGCACGGCATTATTCAGAGCTACGTGCCCAGAACATCAGCACGACACCATTCAGAGCTACGTGCCCAGAACATCAGCACGGCACCATTCAGAGCTACGTGCCCAGAACATCAGCACGACACCATTCAGAGCTACGTGCCCAGAACATCAGCACGTCACCATTCAGAGCTACGTGCCCAGAACATCAGCACGACACCATTCAGAGCTACGTGCCCAGAACATCAGCACGGCACTATTCAGAGCTACGTGCTCAGAACATCAGCACGACACCATTCAGAGCTACGTGCCCAGAACATCAGCACCGACACCATTCAGAGCTACGTGCCCAGAACATCAGCACGCACCATTCAGAGCTACGTGCCCAGAACATCAGCACGGCACCATTCAGAGCTACGTGCCAGAACATCAGCACGACACCATTCAGAGCTACGTGCCCAGAACATCAGCACGCACCATTCAGAGCTACGTGCCCAGAACATCAGCACGGCACCATTCAGAGCTACGTGCCCAGAACATCAGCACGGCACCATTCAGAGCTACGTGTCCAGAACATCAGCACGACACCATTCAGAGCTACGTGCCCAGAACATCAGCACGGCACCATTCAGAGCTACGTGCCAGAACATCAGCACGGCACCATTCAGAGCTACGTGCCCAGAACATCAGCACGGCACCATTCAGGCTACGTGCCCAGAACATCAGCACGACACCATTCAGAGCTACGTGCCCAGAACATCAGCACGGCACCATTCAGAGCTACGTGCCCAGAACATCAGCACGACACCATTCAGAGCTACGTGCACAGAACATCAGCACGGCACCATTCAGGCTACGTGCCCAGAACATCAGCACGACACCATTCAGAGCTACGTGCCCAGAACATCAGCACGGCACCATTCAGAGCTACGTGCCCAGAACATCAGCACGGCACTATTCAGAGCTACGTGGCCAGAACATCAGCAGGCACATTCGAGCAGTGCCAGAAATCGCACGGCACCATTCAGAGCTACGTGCCCAGAACATCAGCACGGCACCATTCAGAGCTACGTGCCCAGAACATCAGCACGCACCATTCATACTCCCAGAAATCAGCACGGCACTATTCAGAGCCGTGCCCAGAACATCAGCACGGCACTATTCAAGCTACGTGCAGAACATCAGCACGACCATTCAGACTGTCCCAGAACATCAGCACGGCACCATTCAGCTACGTCAGAACATCACACGGCACTAAGCTGTGCCAGAACATCAGCACGACACTATTCTTCAGTACGTATTGTGTACATATTAGCTTGGAGTCATTAATTATTTATATATTTCTCATTTCTTTGCTTCAAGTATGATTAATTACATGTTTAAGTGTTTTATATTCTTTACCAGTTTTGCTTATTATTAATAAAATTGTTTATCTTATTATGTTATCATTGAATTTTCTATCTTTTTATTTCCAAAAATTGGAACCAGCCTTATCAAATACTCTTTGAGGCTCTGACAGAACTGTTGAACCTTCACACCTGGCACAGCTGTTGAACCTTCACACCTGGCACAGCTGTTGAACCTTCACACCTGGCACAGCTGTTGAACCTTCCCACCTGGCACAGCTGTTGATCCTTCACACCTGGCACAGCTGTTGAACCTTCACACCTGGCACAGCTGTTGAACCTTCCCACCTGGCACAGCTGTTGATCCTTCACACCTGGCACAGCTGTTGAACCTTCACACCTGGCACAGCTGTTGAACCTTCACACCTGGCACAGCTGTTGAACCTTCACTGAGTTTACTGTCAGTAATGAAGAGTGACAGACAGACAGACAGACAGACAGAGTTAACTATCACTAATAACAATTATTCAAAATACCAGAGGAAATAGACCTGCACAATCCATACAATAATCTTCACTTAAATTTGGTTCCAGAAAGAATAAATACACATTCACAGATTGTATTGAAACTTGCAACAGACCGAGATTAGACGAGAGAGAGAGAGAGAGAGAGAGAGAGAGAGAGAGAGAGAGAGAGAAGAGAAAAGAGAGGGAGAGAGAGAGAGAGAAAGGAGGGAGGGAGGGGAGAGAAAATGGAGGGAGGGAGAGCTGGACAGACAACTCTGCACCAACACAGACAACTCTGCACCAACACAGACAACACTACACCAACACAGACAACACAAGTTAACCTTGACCAAACCACATCAACCCCCACCTGAAAAATTACCAGGTCCAAGAGCTGGATTTTAACCCACAAATAAAAATAAATTACAAATGCTACATTTAAACCTTAAAAAATATATGAGGGACTTAACCAACACTCAACAGACATCACAAATGTTGCAAAGTGATATTATTTGTCAGATGTGTTGCAGGATCCTTAACTTCAAGTGTCTACATTGATGATTCTCAGTTGATGATATTGTTAATTGATCATTGATGATCCTCAGTTGATGATATTGTTAATTGATTACTGATGATCCTCAGTTGATGATACGATGATTATTGATGATCAGTCAAGATCATGGATCCTCAGTTGATGATATTGTTAATTGATTACTGATGATCCTCAGTTGATGATACTGTTAATTGATTATTGATGATCCAGGACAAGCAGCTAACAGGGATTTGAACTAAGGTCACGAGTTACAATGAGTCTGCACGTCATGTATCTGACATTAAACTTTTGATACTTAAATCTAGACCTGAATATTAAATGTAATATTAAGTCAATATCTCCGACTGAGTGAGGTGGATGCAGCTGCACGAGACCTGCAGCTGCACGAGACCTGCAGCTGCACGAGACCTACAGCTGCACGAGACCAACAGCTGTGATGAGACCTGCAGCTGTGACCAGTATCTCTGACAGCTGTACAAATATCTCTGACAGCTGTACAAGTATCTATGACAGCTGTACCAGTATCTCTGACAGCTGTACAAGTATCTATGACAGCTGTACCAGTATCTCTGACAGCTGTACAAATATCTATGACAGTTGTACCAGTATCTATGACAGCTGTACAAGTATCTCTGACAGCTGTACCAGTATCTCTGACAGCTGTACAAATATCTCTGACAGTTGTACCAGTATCTATGACAGCTGTACAAGTATCTCTGACAGCTGTACCAGTATCTCTGACAGCTGTACAAATATCTCTGACAGTTGTACCAGTATCTATGACAGCTGTACAAGTATCTATGACAGCTGTACAAGTATGTATGACAGCTGTACAAGTATCTCTGACAGCTGTACAAGTATCTCTGACAGCTGTGAGCTCCAAAGAAAGCGCATAAAAGTAGACTCGCATAAAAGTAGTTGTGGTGATGGTGGTAGTGGTGGTGATGGTGGTAGTGGTGGTGATGGTGAAAGTGTTGGTGATGGTGGTAGTGTTGGTGATGGTCGAAGTAGTGGTGGTGGTAGTGATGGTGGTAGTGGTGGTGATGTTAATGGTGGTGGTGGTGATGGTGGTGGTGGTAGTAGTGGTGGTGATGGTGGTAGTGGTGGTGATGGTTGTTGTGGTGGTGATGGTCGTAGTAGTGGTGGTGATGGTGGTGGTAGTTATGGTAGTAGTGGTGGTGATGGTGGTGATAATTATGGTAGTAGTGGTGGTGATGATGGTAGTGGTGGTGATGGTGGTAGTGGTGGTGATGGTGGTAGTGGTGGTGTTGGTGGTAGTGGTCGTGGTGATGGTGGTTATGGTCATAGTAGTGGTGGTGATGGTTGTAGTAGTGGTGGATACCGCCGCAGATACATCTATGTTAGGTGAGCATGGAGGCTGCTAAGGTGAAGAGCTGCACCACTGTGAATGACCTGAGGGTCGAGGTCATTGCACAAGGAAGAATTAGGGAGAGCCAAGAGGAAATCTCCTGCATGATGTGCCTTCACCGCTAGTAGATGAGCTTTCTCCTTTCCGGTAGCATTCCTGAGCAACATTTTGGCGAATTTCTCCGCGATGGGTCTGTCCCAGTGGGACTGCTTGTTATGTCTGGGAGGACTTAGTCTGTTTGAAGAGACCCAATAGATAGCCAACTGCGCTTCCTGCAGAATGTTTCAAGCGCTCTGGGACTGCATCACCAACTTGCTAGATGCAATACACGAAGATCGAGGCTCGGGTGAGGTTATCTGGGCTGCCTTGCAAATTCCTATTCCTCCCAGTCCCACTGCAAGTATTGTTTTGATCCCACTGCAAGTATTGTTTTGATCCCACTGTAAGTATTGTTTTGATCCCACTGTAAGTATTGCTTTGATCCCACTGGTGATCTTCCAGTGACAGATTTACTGCCTTTCTAAATATCTTTTTCAGATTTACTCTTTCTGGGCTGTCAACTTAAGTGTTATAAACATCCTCGCCACTTAATACCTAAACCATAAAACGCTCGTTTTAAACCACACATCCGAAACCATCATCTCTAAATACGAAACCACTGATCATATCCTAAAGGGTAAACCTGTTCTTTAACACTGAGCCCTAAACCAACAACCCTGAGTGAGCCCTGAGCCATGAGCCCTCCTTCCTCCACACTCAAGACATATCTAAGCTGCCAGAGTAACATTATAGTTCTCGTAATGTTCTCTTGTCCCAATTTATCAAGTGGTTGCTTCCTCTCTCTCTCTCTCTCTCTCTCTCTCTCTCTCTCTCTCTCTCTCTCTCTCTCTCTCTCTCTCTCTCTCTCTCCCTCTCTCTCTCTCTCTCTCTCTCTCTCCTCTCTCTCTCTTAATTTATCAAGTACGTAGTTGGTTCCTCTCTCTTTCTCTTTACCTATTTGTACCAGCCTGTTTTTGTCTGCAGGGGTTAAGTCTCAGCTCCTACCACTTGCTGGGTGTACTCTCCTGGCCTCTTGATCCATTTCATACTTATTCTTTAAACAATGTATGAAGCCATCTTTTACTACCTCGTTCAGGTCATTCCTCTCTCTAATCATTCTAGGCTCACTTGTATCTTTAACCTCCAACTGTGCCCGTGAGAACCTGTTTCCAGCCTGTCAGTCTATCCCTGTTCGCCATATTAAGTTCTCTGAGCATTTTGTATGTCGTTATCATGTCTCCCCTGGCTCTTCTAACCTCTGCTGTCGACAGATTCAATTATTTTAGTCCCTTCTCATGGCTCATCCCTCAGCACTTTCTCAAATTTCTTAATATGCTTCATCATGTGGGGGTTTCATGTGGGTGCTGCGCACTCAACGGTACTTAGTATAGTAAATGGCTCTTTGTTTAGATTGCTGGAAGTCAATCTTAGGTCTGCCAGACGTGTATATATGTACCTCACAGGTCTGCCAGACGTGTATATATGTACCTCACAGGTCTGCCAGACGTGTATATATGTACCTCACAGGTCTACCAGACGTGTATATATGTACCTCTTAGGTCTGCCAGACGTGTATATATGTACCTCACAGGTCTGCCAGACGTGTATATATGTACCTCACAGGTCTGCCAGACGTGTATGTATGTACCTCACAGGTCTGCCAGACGTGTATATATATGTACCTCACAGGTCTGCCAGACGTGTATATATGTACCTCACAGGTCACTTGATGTCAACCTCTGGCTATACATTATTAATTTTACGCGTTTCAACGGGGATATATATGACTCTTATCTCTTCTGCTTTGTCATTTGTGCTTCCTGTCAGCATTTTGCGACAAGATACTTCATTTATTCACTGACTTCCTTCTAGTTACCTTTCCTATTGCACTGCATTCACCAACTTTTTCATTCCTTGAATGTACACTTTTGCATTCTGATTTCTCCCTCCTGCTGTTATACCCTCAACATTTATTTACATTGGAAAGTCAGTATTGAATTTTTTCCATCATCCAGAGGCCCCCGGATACTATATTTCACCTGTCAACAGATGAATTTACGGTACACACTTGATCCAATCTTATTCATCCCTCTCTCTCTCTTGTGTCCTTGAGTAGTGTGTGTGTGTGTACATCTATTTGTGGTTACAGGGGTTGATTCATAGCTCCTGGCCCCGCTACTAAGTGTGTAAATGGTGTTGTTACGACCCATATTTGGAATAACACTCACTTGAAAATCAACAGATTTCTCAGTCCTCGCTGAGGCACTCGTGTCGCTGGTCTTTACCACTGTACCACTGTGCTACACAGTGGTAGGTCTTACCACTGTACCACTGTGCTACACAGTGGTAGGTCTTTACCACTGTACCACTGTGCTACACAGTGGTAGGTCTTACCACTGTACCACTGTGCTACACAGTGTTAGGTCTTTACCACTGTACCACTGTGCTACACAGTGGTACAGGGAAGGAAAGTCCGGACCAGGAATGTTGTGACGGTTTGATAGACGCTGGATAACCCTTATGGAGTTGGAAGCAGCAGTAACAGCAGCAGTAGCAACAACAGCACGGCAGCAGTGGTAGCGCACGCCAGCTAGCGCAGCAGCAGTGGTAGGTGCACGCGGCAGCAGCAGGGCAGCGGCAGCGAGCACGGGATCAGCAGGAGCAGCAGCAGCGTGCCAGTGGAGCGGCAGTAGCGTGCAGCACGGTAGGGCAGCGTAGCCAGCGGCAGCAGGGCAGCAGGAGAAGCAGACCAGGAGCTGCGCGGTTGACAGAGCAGATAAGCAGAGTTGAGCAGCAGTACAGCAGCAGTAGCAACAACAGCAGCAGCAGCAGTAGCAGCAGCAGCAGCAGCAGCAGCAGCAGCAGCAGCAGCAGCAGCGCAGCAGGGCAGCAGCAGCAGCAGCAGCGCAGTAGCGCAGCGAGCAGCAGCAGCAGGCAGCAGCAGCAGAGCAGCAGCGAGCAGCAGCAGAGCAGCAGCAGCAGCAGCGTAGCAGCAGCAGCAGCAGCAGCGGCGGCAGCAGCAGCAGGAGCAGCAGCAGCAGCAGCAGCAGCAGCAGGCAGCAGCAGCAGCAGCAGGCAGGTAGCAGCAGCAGCAGCGCAGCAGGGCAGGCAGCAGCAGCAGGCGCAGGCAGTAGCAGCGAGCAGCAGCGGCGAGCCAGCTAGCAGCAGCAGTCAGCTTAGCAGCAGCAGCAGTAGCAGCAGCAGTAGCAGCAGCAGTAGCAGGTCAGTGATCCTGAGCCGCTCAAAGACTCACTTCATTTCAGCTCTCGATAAGTTATTTCATTGATAAGTTGCCATTGTCATGTAAATACTTGATTCAGCGCTGCGATGACGCTCATTTAGCAGTCATGCACTGAATAATTACCTTCATTATCAGGGATCCATTGAATCATTAATATAACCGTTCTAATTGCAGTTTTCACCGATAGTTTTCAGAAATTAATATCAGTTCTAGCACCGTGCAAACAATTTTTTTTTTTATTCGTGTACAAAGTTTGTTAGTTTAGGGATGTATATGGTTCAACGGGTTTCTTGTTGCTTGTGACAAATAAGAAACAACAAAAACTGTGACTCACCTCAGCCTCATCACAGGTAAACTGACCCAGAAAAACTGATAAGGTTCGTAGGTTAATTAGTCGCAAGGGAGGGAAGAAGAGAGGGAGGGAGGCATGTATGGAGGGGGAGGAAGGTATGGAGGGAAGGATGAAGGTATGGAGGGAGGGAAGGAGGGAGGCTGTGAGCTAAGGGAGACAGATGAGAAGAACTGAGAACACAACTCATCACTAGTCTTGATGTTTCTTGTCTTCTGTACTGTTTAATATTTTGTTTCTCCTTTTCCCTCCTGCCCCTCATCCTTTTCCTGCCTCTCCTCCTTTTCCTTCCTGCCTCTCCTCCTCTTCTTTCCTGCCTATCCTCCTCTTCCTTCCTGCCTCTCCTCTTCCGTCCTGCCTCTCCTCTTCCTTCCTGCCTCTCCTCCTCTTCCTTCCTGCCTCTCCTCCTCTTCCTTCCTGCCTCTCCTCTTCCTTCCTGCCTCTCCTCCTCTTCTTTCCTGCCTCTCCTCTTCCTTCCTGCCTCTCCTCTTCCTTCCTGCCTCTCCTCCTCTTCCTTCCTTCCTCTCCTCTTCCCTCCTGCCTCTCCTCCTGTGTCGTTCGTCTATACAATGTTTAATTATTAATGTTTATTTCTAGCTTTGTTATTATCACAGGCGATAAATTGTCATTCTCTGACAACACAAATAATGTCCAAACTGTTGTTGTAATAATCTCTACAGTTTTAGTTGGCATATATATATATTCTCTATTTAATATATTTAAGTTGAATACATATTATATGTAATAATGAGTGAGTTGGTGGAGGTACGGTGTACTGTGTTGTACAGTGTACAACACAGTACACACTGGCAGGTGTGGCTGATAACCCCGTCACATCAGCTGACGATCTGCTGCCGTCTTGGAAGGACTAAGAGCAGTTGCTCTGTCTCTATTAACACAGACTCACACGCTGACAACCTTTCTGCACTGTCTTGTGTCTGCAGTCTATATCCATATTGCTGACTGTCGTTTTAGCTACATTGTTGAACATAGCCTCTGAACTTATTCAGAATATCCAGAAGACATAGCCATACTTCACAAACACAACTTTCATTGTCATTGTGGCCTTAACTTTTACAACTTGTCCTCCCTGACCATAGTTTGAGAGTTGTTAAGCGTTCAGCTTCCTCGTCACAGCGGCTTGTGACTTAATAATATGAGGCATCTGACTCTTGTTGACACCCTTTTTACTCACCTATTTGTGGTTGCAGGGGTCGAGTCATAGTTCCAGAGTGAAGTGCTTATTGTTCTCCAGTTAAAGGCTGTTTTATCCGGTCTCTGAAATAACCTGCTGGTAAGGAAGCCAGCAGGCTCGAACCACCGTACCACTGGTGACGAGGCGAGATTGGTAACTGCAGTTTCTGTCAGTACCATTGCCTGTCAAACAACCAGTGGGACAATGGTCCCACTGGAAAACCCGTGGGATGGTGTTCCCATACGAAAGCCAATAGGAAAGTATACCTGGATTATACCAGAGAGGGTTTCGGGGGTCAGCGCCCCTGCGGCCCGGTCTGTGACCAGTCTTTACGAATGCTTCAAACACAATTATCTCAATATAATACAGAGAGCTTATAGAGAATTAACGATAATAAAGCAAATTATGAGTTAATAATGAAAACAGAAGTAACGTGTGGAAATTATACAAATCTCTTTAATTAAGCACAAACCTCTCCAACCAGACACCACAAACCTCTCCAACCAGACACCACAAACCTCTCCAACCAGACACCACAAACCTCTCCAACCAGACACCACAAACCTCTCCAACCAGACACCACAAACCTCTCCAACCAGACACCACAAACCTCTCCAACCAGACACCACAAACCTCTCCAACCAGACACCACAAACCTCTCCAACCAGACACCACAAACCTCTCCAACCAGACACCACAAACCTCTCCAACCAGACACCACAAACCTCTCCAACCAGACACCACAAACCTCTCCAACCAGACACCACAAACCTCTCCAACCAGACACAAAACCTCTCCAACCAGACACCACAAACCTCTCCAACCAGACACCACAAACCTCTCAACCAGACACCCTCTCCAACCAGACACCACAAACTCTCCAACCAGACACCACAAACCTCTCCAACCAGACACCACAAACCTCTCCAACCAGACACCACAAACCTCTCCAACCAGACACCACAAACCTCTCCAAACAGACACCACAAACATCTCCAACCAGACACCACAAATCTCTCCAACCAGACACCACAAATCTCTCCAACCAGACACCAGAAACCTCTCCAACCAGACACCACAAACCTCTCCAACCAGACACCACAAACCTCTCCAACCAGACACCACAAATCTCCAACCAGACACCACAAATCTCTCCAACCAGACACCACAAACCTCTCCAACCAGACACCACAAATCTCTCCAACCAGACACCACAAACCTCTCCAACCAGACACCACAAACCTCTCCAACCATTTATAATTTTCAAGTCATCAATAATTCGTATATGGTGTACAATAGTAAGGCATAATTCTGGCCAGGGAAGACCACATTAAAACTACCACAAGAAACAATAAGACATACACTTGTTTAACAACACCCAAGTCTTCAGTACCATTAATCTGTTTAAAGCGCAATACACAACACTTGTTAAGATTTTATGTAATCTTCACCACAACTCTAACAATAATTCAATGCCTGATATATATATATATATATATATATATATATATATATATATATATATATATATATATATATATATATATATATATATGTGTGTGTGTGTGTGTGTGTGTGTGTAAAACAATGCTATGCATTGTTTGCAAGATATGAAGCAACACAGGTTAATGGAACTAACTCGTTTTGTTAGCTGATGTTGAATGTGGAGGGATTGTCACGAGAAAGACCTGGTGTTGCAGGCACCGTTGTTCTGGTGTTCAAGGCACCGTTGTTCTGGTGTTGCAGGCACCGTTGTTCTGGTGTTGCAGGCACCGTTGTTCTGGTGTTGCAGGTACCGTCGTCCTGGTGTTGTAGGCACCATTGTTCTGGTGTTGCAGGCACCGTTGTTCTGTTGTTGCAGGCACCGTTGTTCTGGTGTTGCAGGCACCGTTGTTCTGGTGTTGCAGGCACCGTCGTCCTGGTGTTGTAGGCACCATTGTTCTGGTGTTGCAGGCACCGTTGTTCTGGTGTTGCAGGCACCGTTGTTCTGGTGTTGCAGGCACCGTCGTCCTGGTGTTGTAGGCACCATTGTTCTGGTGTTGCAGGCACCGTTGTTCTGGTGTTGCAGGCACCGTTGTTCTGGTGTTGCAGGCACCGTCGGGTTGCAATTGTTCTGGTGTTGCAGGCACCGGTCGTCCTGGTGTTGTAGGCACCATTGTTCTGGTGTTGCAGGCACCGTCGTCCTAGTGTTGGAGGCACCGTCGTCCTAGTGTTGCAGGCAGGTGTTGTAGGCGCCACTGGCAACATCGTCTCACAACACTGATGAACGTCACACCAGGTAATAAGAAAACAGTAACTGAGAATGAAAAATTGTATTTGAGTAAGAATGTTTATTGCGCCCTTCAGAAGAATCTCTCTCTCTCTCTCTCTCTCTCTCTCTCTCTCTCTCTCTCTCTCTCTCTCTCTCTCTCTCTCTCTCTCTCTCTCTCTCTCTCTCTCTACAGTAGCTATAATTTAAATTTGCATATAGGAAAGCTCTTGTATCCAAACACATACTGACGTAATGTATTGGAAATCGACGAAGAATACGCAGGAATACTGGGAATATTCTCACCTGCATTGAAACTGGAGGTTCGCCTCGCAAAGTTAACTCTACGAGCGGAGGTTCGCCTCGCAAAGTTAACTCTACGAGCGGAAGTTCGCCTCGCAAAGTTAACTCTACGAGAGGAGGTTCGTCTCGTAAAGTTAACTCTACGAGCGGAGGTTCGCCTCGTAAAGTTAACTCTACGAGCGGAGGTTCGCCTCGCAAAGTTAACTCTACGAGCGGAGGTTCGCCTCGCAAAGTTAACTCTACGAGGAAGATGCCAACATACCTAATGTAACAAAACTATCAAAATGGAAAAATTCAATTGGCGCGCGAGTGTGAATTACTGAGGAAGGTTGGAATACAGAGACCATCCATGGAGACAACCATCCATGGAGACAACCATCCATGGAGACAACCATCCAGGGAGACAACCATCCAGGGAGACAACCATCCATGGAGACAACCATCCAGGGAGACAACCATCCAGGGAGACAACCATCCATGGAGACAACCATCCAGGGAGACAACCATCCAGGGAGACAACCATCCAGGGAGACAACCATCCAGGGAGACAACCATCCATGGAGACAACCATCCATGGAGACAACCATCCATGGAGACAACCATCCATGGAGACAACCATCCATGGAGACAACCATCCATGGAGACAACCATCCATGGAGACAACCATCCATGGAGACAACCATCCATGGAGACAGAACCATCCATGGAGACAACCATCCATGGAGACAGAACCATCCAGGGAGACAAATATCCATGGAGACAGAACCATCCAGGGAGACAACCATCCATGGAGACAGAACCATACAGGGAGACAGACCATCCATGGAGACAGAACCATCAGAGACAAAAACATGGAGACAGAACCATCCAGGAGACAAACCATCCATGGAGACAAACCATACAGGAGACAGAACCATCCATGGAGACAGAACCATCCAGGGAGACAGAACCATCCATGGAGACAGAACCATCCATGGAGACAACCATCCAAGGAGACAGAACTATCTATGGAGACAGAACCATCCAGGGAGACAGAACCATCCATGGAGACAGAACCATCCATGGAGACAGAACCATCCATGGAGACAGAACCATCCATGGAGACAGAACCATCCAGGGAGACAGAACCATCCATGGAGACAGAACCATCCATGGAGACAGAACCATCCATGGAGACAGAACCATCCATGGAGACAACCATCCAAGGAGACAGAACCATCTATGGAGACAGAACCATCCAGGGAGACAGAACCATCCATGAGACAGAACCATCCATGGAGACAACCATCCAAGGAGACAGAACCATCCAGGGAGACAGAACCATCCAGGGAGACAGAACCATCCAAGAGACAGAACCCTACAGGGAGGTAGAACCATCCTACCTCTTTCTGGCAATATACTCTTCCTTCCTGGCACTAATATTCTTCCTCTATGCCACTAATAATCTTCCTCCCTGGTAATAATACTCTTCCTCCCTGGCAGTATACTCTTCTTCCCTGGCACTCACGTAAACAGCATCAGTCCTGGCACTAATACACTTCCTCCCTGGCACTAATACACTTCCTCCCTGGCACTAATACACCTCCTCCCTGGCACTCACGTACACACAGCATCAATCCTGGCACTAATACACCTCCTCCCTGGCACTAATACACCTCATTCCTGGCACTCACGTACACACAGCATCAATCCTGGCACTAATACACCTCCTCTCTGGCACTAATACACCTCCCTGGCACTAATACACCTCCTCCCTGGCACTAATACACCTCCCTGGCACTAATACACCTCCTCCCTGGCACTAATACACCTCCTCCCTGGCACTAATACACCTCCTCCCTGGTACTCACGTACACACAGCATCAATCATGGCACTAATACACCTCCTCCCTGGCACTCACGTACACACAGCATCAATCCTGGCACTAATACACCTCCTCCCTGGCACTCATGTACACACAGCATCAATCCTGGCACTAATATACCTCCTCCCTGGCACTCACGTACACACAGCATCAATCCTGGCACTAATACACCTCGTCCCTGGCACTAATACACCTCCTCCCTGGCACTAATACACCTCCCTGGCACTAATACACCTCCTCCCTGGCACTCACGTACACACAGCATCAATCCTGGCACTAATACACCTCCTCCCTGGCACTAATACACCTCCTCCCTGGCACTAATACACCTCCTCCCTGGCACTCACGTACACACAGCATCAATCCTGGCACTAATACACCTCCTCCCTGGCACTAATACACTTCCTCCCTGGCACTAATACACCTCCTCCCTGGCACTTATACACCTCCTCCCTGGCACTAATACACCTCCTCCCTGGCACTCACGTACACACTTAACAGAGAGACAAACTCAATTCCAGAAAGTGAAACATACTTAAAAAATTTCTCGTTCCGATCTTCTCTTAAGTCCCGTCAGCTAGAAGACTTTTGTAGTCAATACAGAAATATTACCCCTTCCTCCAGGCTATTGTTTGGGACCTGAGACCTGGCTGGGACCTGAGACCTGGCTGGGACTTGAGACCTGGCTGGTACCTGCCTCTCAAAACAATAGTCTTATTTCCATTATTTGAGAACTTTGAGACAATTTCTCGTGAGGATGGTGGGAGAAAATCTCTTAATCTGAGAGAGAGAGAGAGAGAGAGAGAGAGAGAGAGAGAGAGAGAGAGAGAGAGAGAGAGAGAGAGAGAGAGAGAGAGAGAGAGAGAGAGAGAGAGAGAGAGAGAGAGAGAGAGATCTGCAGAGACAACTTCATGGATTAACAGGGATTATCAAACCACCCAAAAGGGATTTATTACACCAGAGAGGGATTACAACAACAGTATTTCCTGGTACCTCTGTTGGAACAGTACTTCCTGGTACATCTGTTGAAACAGTACTTCCTGGTAACTCTGTTGGAACTGTACTTCCTGGTACATCTGTTGAAACAGTACTTCAGGTACCTCTGTTGGAACAACAATACTTCCTCTGTTAGAACAACAGTACTTCCTCTGTTAGAACACCAGTACTTCCTCTGTTGGAACAACAATACTTCCTCTGTTAGAACAATAGTACTTCCTCTGTTAGAACAACAGTATTTCCTCTGTTTGAACAACAGTACTTCCTCTGTTAGACAACAGTACCTCCTCTGTTAGAACAACAGTACTTCCTCTGTTAGAACAACACTGCTTCCTCTGTTAGAACAACAGGACTTCCTCTGTTAGAACAACAGTACTTCCTCTGTTAGAACATCAGTACTTCCTCTGTTAGAACAACAGTACTTCCTCTGTTAGAACATCAGTACTTCCTCTGTTAGAACAACAGTACTTCCTCTGTTAGAACAACAGTACTTCCTCTGTTAGAACAACAGGACTTCCTCTGTTAGAACAACAGTACTTCCTCTGTTAGAACATCAGTACTTCCTCTGTTAGAACAACAGTACTTCCTCTGTTAGAACATCAGTACTTCCTCTGTTAGAACAACAGTACTTCCTCTGTTAGAACAACAGTACTTCCTCTGTTAGAACATCAGTACTTCCTCTGTTAGAACAACAGTACTTCCTCTGTTAGAACAACAGTACTTCCTCTGTTAGAACAACAGTACTTCCTCTGTTAGAACAACAGGACTTCCTCTGTTAGAACAACAGTACTTCCTCTGTTAGAACAACAGTACTTCCTCTGTTAGAACAACAGTACTTCCTCTGTTAGAACAACAGTACTTTATATCACCGCTTAAGAAAATAAAACTTGTGACCTGAATTGTCAGAGGCCAAGAAGATGGCACTTGTGATCCACTTGGCACTACCTTGAGGCACCTTATTATAAGTGCCAGATAACCTCACTTAATGACCATATAATTAGAAGTTAATGAGGTCTATCTTCTCAGATCGAGCAGTTTCTCACTGAGGATTATCTTCAATATTTAATGTAGTACCAGGCTGAGCACCGGTGTCAGACGCACCAGGCTGAGCACCGGTGTCAGACGCACCAGGCTGAGCAACGGTGTCAGACGCACCAGACTGAGCACCGGTGTCAGACGCACCAGGCTGAGCACCGGTGTCAGACGCACCAGGCTGAGCACCGGTGTCAGACGCACCAGGCTGAGCACCGGTGTCAGACGCACCAGGCTGAGCACCGGTGTCAGACGCACCAGGCTGAGCACTGGTGTCAGACGCACCAGGCTGAGCACCGGTGTCAGACGCACCAGGCTGAGCACCGGTGTCAGACGCACCAGGCTGAGCACCGGTGTCAGACGCACCAGGCAGACCACCGGTGTCAGACGCACCAGGCTGAGCACCGGTGTCAGACGCACCAGGCTGAGCACCGGTGTCAGACGCACCAAGCTGAGCACCGGTGTCAGACGCACCAAGCTGAGCACCGGTGTCAGACGACCAGGCTGAGCACCGGTGTCAGCCACCAGGCTGAGTACGCCGAGTGCCTGCAGACGCACCAGGCTGAGCACCGGTGTCAGACGCACCAGGCTGAGCACCGGTGTCAAACGCACCAGGCTAAGGCTATCAAGGACGCTGTCCCACCATGCATGATAGCTGGAGATGGTATGGTACCCCTACCATCACCATGCATGATAGCTGGAGATGGTATGGTACCCCCGACCATCACCATGCATGATAGCTGGAGATGGTATGGTACCCCATACCATCACCATGCATGATAGCTGGAGATAGTATGGTACCCCCTACCATCACCATGCATGATAGTTGTAGATGGTATGGTACCCCCTACCATAACCATGCATGATAGCTGGAGATGGTATGGTACCCCCTACCATCACCATGAATGATAGCTGGAGATGGTATGGTACCCCTACCATCACCATGCATGATGGCTGGAGATGGTATGGTACCCCGTACCATCACCATGCATGATGGCTGGAGGTGGTATGGTACCCCTACCATCACCATGCATGATGGCTGGAGGTGGTATGGTACCCCTACCATCACCATGTATGATAGCTGTGAGATGGTATGGTACCCAATGCCATCACCATGTATGATGGCTGGAGATGGTATGGTACCCCCTACCATCACCATGCATGATAGCTGGAGATGGTATGGTACCTCCTACCATCACCATGCATGATGGCTGGATATGGTATGGTACCCCTACCATCACCATGCATGATGGCTGGACATGGTATGGTACCCCTACCCCATCACCATGCATGATGGCTGGAGGTAGTATGGTACACCTAACATCGCCATGCATGATGGCTGGAGGTGGTATGGTACCCCCTACCATCACCATGTATGATAGCTGGAGATGGTATGGTACCCAATGCCATCACCATGCATGATGGCTGGACATGGTATGGTACCCCTACCATCACCATGCATGATGGCTGGACTTGGTATGGTACCCCTACCATCACCATGCATGATGGCTGGAGATGGTATGGTACCCCCTACCATCACCATGCATGATGGCTGGAGGTAGTATGGTACCCCTACCATCGCCATGCATTATGGCTGGAGGTGGTATGGTACCCCCTACCATCACCATGTATGATAGCTGGAGATGGTATGGTACCCAATGCCATCACCATCCATGATGGCTGGACATGGTATGGTACCCCTACCATCACCATGCATGATGGCTGGACATGGTATGGTACCCCTACCATCACCATGCATGATGGCTGGAGATGGTATGGTACCTCTACCATCACCAAATATGATGGCTGGAGGTGGTATGGTACCCCTACCATCACCATGCATGATGGCTGGAGGTGGTATGGTACCCCTACCATCACCATGCATCATAATTTGAGGTTTTCCACAGAGGGAACGTGAGTGTTAAACAAGTCTTCAAGAGGATCCAAGAGTTGGATAACAGTCTTTTAAGAGGATACAAAGAGCTGCATAAGTCTTCAAGAGGATCCAAAAAGCTGGATAATAGTCTCATAAGAGGATCTATAGAGCTGCATGAGTCTTCAAGAGGATCCAAAGAGCTGCATGAGTTTTCAAGAGGATCCAAAGAGATGCCTGAGTCTTCAAGAGGATTCAAATAATTGGATAATAGTTTTTAAGAGGACCAGCGGAGTCTTGGAGTCGTTCAACGTATCTTACCAGAGGCTGATGGTCTTCCTGACAGTTGTGTTGTAACGACTCGGTCAACACAACTAACGAAGGCTTCTCGCTGTGCGAACGAGAACACGAACATAAATAACGAGAGGTTCAACGTGAACAAACTGAGAGAGGTTCAGATGCAAAATACATAAACAGTGACACATCACTGAAGACACATACTATAACACATCACTGAAAAACACACATACCACATCACTAGACATTCCTTAGAACATTTATCAGATTATTATGTACAGGACTGTGTACGCAGCTGTAAGAATGTGCGTTTACGTACACAGATGTGCGATGACATTGAAAAGATGAGGTTCAGCTCCTGGGTCCTGATGCTCGATTTTCACCTTAGGAGTGACACGTGTGGCCTGACTCTCATGCACGTCTGATATGTGTCACCTTAGGAGTGACACGTGTTGTCTGACTCTCATGCACGTCTGATATGTGTCACCTTAGGAGTGACACGTGTTGCCTGACTCTCATGCACGTCTGATATGTGTCACCTTAGGAGTGACACGTGTTGCTGACTCTCATGCACGTCTGATATGTGTCACCTTAGGAGTGACACGTATTGTCTGACTCTCATGCACGTCTGATATGTGTCACCTTAGGAGTGACACGTGTTGCCTGACTCTCATGCACGTCTGATATGTGTCACCTTAGGAGTGACACGTGTTGCCTGACTCTCATGCACGTCTGATATGTGTCACCTTAGGAGTGACACGTGTTGCCTGACTCTCATGCACGTCTGATATGTGTCACCTTAGGAGTGACACGTTGCTGACTCTCATGCACGTCTGATATGTGTCACCTTAGGAGTGACACGTGTTGCCTGACTCTCATGCACGTCTGATATGTGTCACCTTAGGAGTGACACGTGTGCCTGACTCTCATGCACGTCTGATATGTGTCACCTTAGGAGTGACACGTGTGCCTGACTCTCATGCACGTCTGATATGTGTCACCTTAGGAGTGACACGTGTGCTGACTCTCATGCACGTCTGATATGTGTCACCTTAGGAGTGACACGTGTTGCCTGACTCTCATGCACGTCTGATATGTGTCACCTTAGGAGTGACACGTGTTGCCTGACTCTCATGCACGTCTGATATGTGTCACCTTAGGAGTGACACGTGTTGCTGACTCTCATGCACGTCTGATATGTGTCACCTTAGGAGTGACAGTGTTGCCTGACTCTCATGCACGTCTGATATGTGTCACCTTAGGAGTGACACGTGTGCCTGACTCTCATGCACGTCTGATATGTGTCACCTAGAGTGACAGTGGCCTGACTCTCATGCACGTCTGATATGTGTCACCTAGGAGGACACGTGTGCCTGAACTCATGCACGTCTGATATGTGTCACCTTAGGAGTGACATGTTGCCTGACTCATGCACGTCTGATATGTCACCTTAGGGTGACACGTGTTGTCTGACTTCATCATCTCTGATATGTGTCACCTTAGTAGTGAAGTTTGTCTGACTCTCATGCAGTCTATATGTGTCACCTAGGAGTGACAAGTGTGTCTGACTCTATGCCGTCTGATATGTGTCACCTTAGGTGACAGGTTGCTGACTCTCATGCCATCTATTTCACCTTAAGTGACAAGGTCTATCTCATACTTGATATGTGTCCTAAGTGCACTTTCACTCTTCTCATGGTGTACCTAAGTTACTTTTCTCTTTCTCACTCTATGGTTGTAAGTTACTTCTCATCTTTTCCCATAGGGTGTAAGTTATGCTCGATCTTTCTCCCATGGCTGTAAAGTTCTTCTCAATCTTTCTCCACCATGGTTGTAGTCATTCTCATCTTTCATCCACTATGTTGTAAAGTTACTCTCATCTTTCTCCCATGGTTGTAAAGTTATTCTCATCTTTCTCCCATGGTTGTAAAGTTATTCTCATCTTTCTCCCATGGTTGTAAAGTTATTCTCATCTTTCTCCCATGGTTGTAAAGTTATTCTCATCTTTCTCCCATGGTTGTAAAGTTACTCTCATCTTTCTCCCATGGTTGTAAAGTTACTCTCATCTTTCTCCCATGGTTGTAAAGTTACTTCTATGCATCTTTCTCCCATGGTTGTAAAGTTACTCTCATCTTTCTCCCATGGTTGTAAAGTTACTCTCATCTTTCTCCCATGGTTGTAAAGTTACTCTCATCTTTCTCCCATGGTTGTAAAGTTACTCTCATCTTTCTCCCATGGTTGTAAAGTTACTCTCATCTTTCTCCCATGGTTGTAAAGTTACTCTCATCTTTCTCCCATGGTTGTAAAGTTACTCTCATCTTTCTCCCATGGTTGTAAAGTTACTCTCATCTTTCTCCCATGGTTGTAAAGTTACTCTCATCTTTCTCCCATGGTTGTAAAGTTACTCTCATCTTTCTCCATGGTTGTAAAGTTACTCTCATCTTTCTCCCATGGTTGTAAGTTACCTATCTTTTTCCATGGTTGTAAGTTACTCTCATCTTTCTCCCATGTTGTAAAGTTACCCTCATCTTTCTCCCATGGTTGTAAAGTTACTCTCATCTTTCTCCCATGGTTGTAAAGTTACTTTCATCTTGATGTGGCCATAAAGTAAGTTTGTGATGACCTTCGTGTTGACAGCAACTGCTGTCATTTACGAATGAACTCTGCCTCTCTTGTTACCCTTTCATATTAATTCCTCTTATTATACTTAGGGTGAAGCGCTAAGCTCGTAGGGGTCATCCAGTGTCTGTGAGAGCAGAGGAAGGCAAACAGGTTTGACATAAGGAAGGAGAGGACAGTACACAGATAACTGGCACTGATATAAGGAAGGAGAGGACAGTACACAGATAACTGGCACTAACTGGCACTAAGACAACTTCGTGACGACGTTTCGGTCCGACTTGGACCAATTAACAAGTCGCTCCAGTTGCTTATGTTTTACTGTTGTGTTTTCTTTAAGAGAGGACAGGTTCAATTACTTTGATCAAGAGTCCCCTGCTGGCATCAAGAGTCCCCTGCTGGCATCAAGAGTCCCCTGCTGGCATCAAGAGTCCCCTGCTGGCATCAAGAGTCCCCTGCTGGCATCAAGAGTCCCCTGCTGGCATCAAGAGTCCCCTGCTGGCATCAAGAGTCCCCTGCTAGCATCAATAATCCCCTGCTGGCATCAAGAGTCCCCTGCTGGCATCAAGAGTCCCCTGCTGGCATCAAGATTCCCTGCTGGCATCAAGAGTCCTCTGCTGGCATCAGAGTCCCCTGCTAGCATCAAAATCCCCTGCTTGGGATCAAGAGTCCCCTGCTGGCATCAAGAGTCCCTGCTGGCATCAATGAGTCCCCTGCTGGCATCAAGAGTCCCTGCTGCATCAAGAGTCCCCTGCTGGCATCAAGAGTCCCTGCTGGCATCAAGAGTCCCTGCTGGCATCAAGAGTCCCTGCTGGCATCAAGAGTCCCCTGCTGGCATCAAGAGTCCCTGCTGGCATCAGAGAGTCCCCTGCTGGCATCAAGAGTCCCCTGCTGGCATCAAGAGTCCCCTGCTGGCATCAAGAGTCCCTGCTGGCATCAGAGTCCCTGCTGGCATCAAGGAGTCCCCTGCTGGCATCAAGAGTCCCTGCTAGCATCAAGAGTCCCTGCTGGCATCAAGAGTCCCTGCTAGCATCAAGAGTCCCTGCTGGCATCAAGAGTCCTGTGCATCAGAGTCCTGCTGGCATCAAGAGTCTCTCTGGCATCAGAGTCCTGCTGGCATCAGAGTCCGCTGCTGGTATCAAGAGTCCTGCTGCATCAAGAGTCTGCTGATCAAGAGTCCTGCTTGGCATCAAGAGTCCCTTTCTAGGATCAAGAGTCCTTGCTGCATCAGAGTTCCCCGTGGTCATCAGAGTCCCTCTGCTGGCATCTATGAGTCTCTTGCTGGTATCAGAGTCCTGTCGCTGGATCAGACTTTTCCTGAGGAATGTCAATCATTACTACCTCTGCTTATCACTTTCTCCTCAGTTGTCATCAGCGTTCTGTGTATTTTTTCCCTCACTCTCTGGCTCTTTGATCTCTCTGAGACTCTAGTTAAACCTGGGGAGCTCTGTAGTTAGCGCTTCTGGTGTCCATGATTGGTTACCATGACACTCTAATGGTCCCTATGATATACTCATGGTCTCCATGACACTCTTATGTTCTCTATGATATACTCATGGTCTCCATGACACTTATGTTCCTATGATATACTCATGGTCTCCATGACACTCTTATGTTCCTATGATATACTCATGGTCTCCATGACACTCTTATGTTCTCTATGATATACTCATGGTCTCCATGACACTCTTATGTTCCCTATGATATACTCATGGTCTCCATGACACTCTTATGTTCTCTATGATATACTCATGGTCTCCATGACACTCGTATGTTCCCTATGATATACTCATGGTCTCCATGACACTCTTATGTTCCCTATGATATACTCATGGTCTCCATGACACTCTTATGTTCCTATGATATACTCATGGTCTCATGACACTCTTATGTTCCTATGATATACTCATGGTCTCCATGACACTCTTATGTTCTCTATGATATACTCATGGTCTCCATGACACTCGTATGTTCCCTATGATATACTCATGGTCTCCATGACACTCTTATGTTCCCTATGATATACTCATGGTCTCCATGACACTCGTATGTTCCCTATGATATACTCATGGTCTCCATGACACTCTTATGTTCCCTATGATATACTCATGGTCTCCATGACACTCTTATGTTCTCTATGATATACTCATGGTCTCCATGACACTCTTATGTTCCCTATGATATACTCATGGTCTCCATGACACTCTTATGTTCTCTATGATATACTCATGGTCTCCATGACACTCGTATGTTCCCTATGATATACTCATGGTCTCATGACACTCTTATGTTCCTATGATATACTCATGGTCTCCATGACACTCTATGTTCCCTATGATATACTCATGGTCTCCATGACACTCTTATGTTCCCTATGATATACTCATGGTCTCCATGACACTCTTATGTTCTCTATGATATACTCATGGTCTCCATGACACTCTTATGTTCCCTATGATATACTCATGGTCTCCATGACACTCTTATGTTCTCTATGATATACTCATGGTCTCCATGACACTCTATGTTCCTATGATATCTATGGTTCCATGACACTCGTATGTTCTCCTTATATCTCATGGTCTCATGACACTCTATGTTCCCTATGATATACTCATGGTCTCATGCACACTCTTATGTTCATGTCTTGTAGTCTCATGGTCTTGATGTCATCTGACCTATGCATATACTATGGTGCCATGCTATTCATTATAACAGTCTCATCACTTATGTGATAACTCATGGTCCTCCATGACTCATTCTATGATAACTCATGGTTCTAGCACCTTATAGTCTAGGTAGTCAGTCTTGATAGTCTGGCCTCATGCACAGTCTTGACTACGTACTTGGTAATCATAGTCGTAGTCTTTGTCTATGACTACACCTCTATGGACTACCCCATGGACTACACTCATACTACACTCTATGAACTACCTGGACTACACCCTGGACCACCCATGGACTACACCTCTAGGACTACACCCATGACTCACCCTATGACTACACCCATGGACTACACCCTATGAACTACACTCTATGGACTACCTCTATGGACTACACCCTGGACTACACCTCTATGACTACCCTATGGACTACACCCATGGATTCCTCTATGGACTACCTCATGGACTACCCCATGGACTCACCTCATGGACACACCCTATGGACTACACTCAGGACTACACCCATGGACTACACCTCTGGACTACACCTATGGACTCCTCTATGACTACACTCTATGGACTACACCTCTATGACTACCTCTATGGACACACCTCATGATACACCTATGGACACACCTCTATGGACTCACCTCATGGACTTCCCTATGGACTACACCTCATGACTACACCTCTATGACACACCTCATGACTTCCTCTATGGACTACCTCTATGGACACACCTCTATGGACTACACCTCTATGGCTACACCTCATGGACTACCTCATGGACTACACCCATGAACACACTCTTGGACTACCTACACCTCTATGGACTACACCTCTATGGACTACACCTCTATGGACTACACCTCTATGGACTACACCTCTATGGACTACACCTCTATGGACTACACCTCTATGGACTACACCTCTATGGACTACACCTCTATGGACTACACCTCTATGGACTACACCTCTATGGACTACACCTCTATGGACTACACCTCTATGGACTACACCTCTATGGACTACACCTCTATGGACTACACCTCTATGGACTACACCTCTATTGACTACATCTCTATGAACTACACCTCTATGGACTACTCCTCTATGGACTTCACCTCTATTGACTACTCCTCTATGGACTACACCTCTATGGACTACACCTCTATGGACTACACCTCTATGGACTACATCTCTATGGACTACACCTCTATGGACTACACCTCTATGGACTACACCTCTATGGACTACACCTCTATGGACTACACCTCTATGGACTACACCTCTATGGACTACACCTCTATGGACTACACCTCTATGGACTACACCTCTATGGACTACACCTCTATGCACTACTCCTCTATGGACTACACCTCTATGGACTACACCTCTATGGACTACACTCTATGGACTACACCTCTATGGACTACACCTCTATGGACTACACCTCTATGGACTGCACCTCTATGGACTACTCCTCTATGGACTACACCTCTATGGACTACAACTCTCATAATCATTAGTCCTGTCTCTGTTTTTGTATCTTATATGATGCACCATAATCAATAAACCCTTTCACTGTACCTACTCTTGAAACTGTGTATTGTCTGAATCCAGTTCATTTCAATATTTTTTGGGGCTTTTCTGTGTTATTAAGTGGCATCTATGATCTTGTGTGTTTCAACCAGCCTATGCCTGGAGAGGCTTTCAGTGCTACACTGATGGAGGTTCATCAGTGAGATGGACTACCTAGGCAGACAACTTGGTTCCTGAAACTCTTGATACATTAAACTTCGCAGCGTCTTGCTGGCTCCTTCACAGCTTCTTGCTGGCTCCTTCGCAGCTTCTTGCTGGCTCCTTCGCAGCTTCTTGCTGGCTCCTTCGCAGCTTCTTGCTGGCTCCTTCGCAGCTTCTTGCTGGCTCCTTCGCAGCTTCTTGCTGGCTCCTTCCAGCTTCTTGCTGGCTCCTTCCATTTGTGCCTTCAGCTTCTGCTGGCTCTTCCAGCTTCTTGCTGGCTCTTCGCAGCTTCTTCTTGCTGGCTCCTTCTCAGCTTCTTGCTGGCTCCTTCGCAGCTTCTTGCTGGCTCCTTCGCAGTCTTCTTGCTGGCTCCTTCGCAGCTTCTTGCTGGCTCCTTCGCAGCTTCTTGCTGGCTCCTTCGCAGCTTCTTGCTGGCTCCTTCACAGCTTCTTGCTGGCTCCTTCGCAGCTTCTTGCTGGCTCCTTCGCAGCTTCTTGCTGGCTCCTTCACAGCTTCTTGCTGGCTCCTTCACAGCTTCTTGCTGGCTCCTTCGCAGCGCTTCTTGCTGGCTCCTTCGCAGCTTCTTGCTGGCTCCTTCACAGCTTCTTGCTGGCTCCTTCGCAGCTTCTTGCTGGCTCCTTCGCAGCTTCTTGCTGGCTCACTTCTACAGCTTCTTGCTGGTCTTCCAGCTCTTGCTGGTCTTCCATGCGTCTTCTTGCTGGCTCCTTGCAGCTTCTTGTGGCTCTTCCACTTCTTGCTGCTCTTCACTTCTTGCTGGCTCTTCCAGCTTCTTGCTGGTCCTTCAAGCTTCTTGCTGGCTCTTCCAGCTTCTGCTGCTCCTTCCAGCTTCTTGCTGCTCTTCAGCTTCTTTTGGCTCTTCACAGCTTCTTGCTGGCTGCTCACTCTTCAGCCTTCTGCTTTGGCTTCCTTCCAGCTTCTTGCTGGCTCATTCCAGCTTCTTGCTGGCTCTCGCGCTTCTGCTTTCAGCTTCTTCTGGCTCTTTCGCAGCTTCTTGCTGGCTCCTTCGCGTCGCTATCTTCTGTGGTCTTCGAGCTTCTTGCTGGCTCCTTCAGCTTCTTGCTGGCTCCTTCGCAGCTTCTTGCTGGCTCCTTCGCAGCTTCTTCTTGCTGGCTCCTTCGCAGCTTCTTGCTGGCTCCTTCGCAGCTTCTTGCTGGCTCCTTCGCAGCTTCTTGCTGGCTCCTTCGCAGCTTCTTCAGGGACTAATTTTCGTTTCTCGATAACGGGGCAAAAATCTTGAAAAATCTAACCAAGACTTTTGTTCAGTTCAACTTTTAATGTTGGTATATGATGTGCTCGTCTCGAATCTTTTAATTCTGTATATCTTCTCTCTCTTCTCTCTCTCTCTCTCATAAATTTACGTTTTCATGTTACTAAAAAGCTTCCTTTTAGCTCTTTGTCATCACCTTAACTCCATCTCTTTAGCTTTTCCTTCTAGGCGTGAAGTGGCCTCGTGGGGTGGCCTCGTGAGGTGGCCTCGTGAGGAGGCCTCGTGAAGTGGCCTCGTGGGGTGGCCTCGTGAGGTGGCCTCGTGGGGTGGCCTCGTGCGGTGGCCTCGTGGGGTGGCCTCGTGAGGAGGCCTCGTGAGGTGGCCTCGTGAGGTGGCCTCATAGACTCTTGGGAAGCTGAGCAGCAGGCGGGCAGACACACATCACCAGCAGACGTGGTGTCAGCAGACTCGCTCTGTTCTGCTTAAAAATTGACCGCCAGGCCACTTTTACAAGACCAGTGAGCTATCTCACTGTGATGTGACTCTTCTGGCACCCTGAGAGAGAGACTATCTCGCTCCCTTCACTGTCAGGGAGGCTGGGAGAGTGTTGGATAAAGAGGGGGTGAGGGAGGGGACGTGTGTGTGTATATTCACCTGTATGTGGGTGCAGGGGAGTGTGTGGGTGTGGGTGTGTGGGTGTGTGGGAGTGTCTTCAGTAACTGGCTCAGATTTATAATGATAATTGCTCCCTTGTCTTCCTCTTATCTCCCTGCATCCCTCCCTCCCCCCTCCTTCTCTTTCGTTTGTCTCCTTGAACTTTATCTCCCTCTACCCTTTAAATCCCTCTCTCCCTTCCCCAACCTTTACTTTTCTGATTTCACAATGTTCAACTTCTCTCCACTGGTTGCAAAAGACTGTTGTTGTCACTGCTGCAACAATACAACAACGCAGACTTGCTCGTCCACCTCCACAATACATCCACCAGAGACAGTTGAAGGGAACTTACAGTAATACTTGACAGCTGGTGTCACCCAGTGTTTATATAAGGGAAGAGGGAACCTGCCGTCATATCTTATGTGAGCCTCACATTGTTTATATACAGGAAGGATGGGACCTGCCGTCACTATGATCGTCACTTTAAATACCTGTCACCTGAGCCAGAGGTCCACTAGCACAAGTCACTACAACAGCACCTGAGTCTGTCACCTGAGCCAGAGGTCCACTAGCACAAGTCACTACAACAGCACCTGAGTCTGTCACCTGAGCCAGAGGTCCACTAGCACAAGTCACCACTACAACAGCACCTGAGTCTGTCACCTGAGCCAGAGGTCCACTAGCACAAGTCATACCAGACTATTCCATTTCCTGACAACTCTGTATCTGAACAAAAACTTCCTAATATCCCTGTGACACATCTGAGTCTTCAACTTCCAATTGTGATCCCTTGTTTCTGTGTCCCTTCTCTGGAACATCCTGTCTCTGTCCACCTTATCTATTCCACGCAGTATTTTGTATGTCGCTATCATCTCTCCCCTAACCCTCCTGTCATCCAGTGTCGTCAGGCAGATTTCCCTTAACCTTTCTTCATAGGACAATCCCCTTAGCTCCGGAACTAACCTTGTTGCAAACCTTTGCACTTTCTTTAATTTCTTGACGTACTTGACCAGGTGTGGGTTCCAAACTGGTGCTGCATACTTCAGTATGGGCCTGACGTACAGAGTGTACAGAGTCTTGAACGATTCCTTACTAAGGTATTGGAACGCTATTCTCAGGTTTGCCAGCCGCCCATATGCTGCAGCAGTTATCTGGTTGATGTGTGCTTCCGGAGACATGCTCGGTGTTATACTCACCCCAAGATCTTTCTCCTTGAGTGAGGTTTGCAGTCTTTGGCCACCTAGACTATACTCTGTCTGCGGTCTTCTTTGCCCTTCCCCGATCTTCATGACTTTACATTTGGCAGGGTTAAATTCAAGGAGCCAGTTACTGGACCAGGCTTGTAGCCTTTCCAGGTCTCTTCGTAGTCCTGCCTGATCCTCGACTGATTTAATTCTTCTCATTAACTTCACATCATCTGCAAACAGGGACACTTCTGAGTCTATCCCTTCCGTTTGCAGTCTTTGGCCAGCTAACCTATACTCTGTCTGCGGTCTTCTTTGTCCTTCCCCGATCTTCATGACTTTGCATTTAGCGGGGTTAAACTCGAGGAACCAGTTGCTGGACCACGTGTGTGTGTGTGTGCTCACCTATTTGTGGTTGCAGGGGTCGAGTCATAGCTCCTGGCCCCGCCTCTTCACTGATTGCTACTAGGTCCTCTCTCTCCCTGCTCCATGAGCTTTATCAAACCTCGTCTTAAAACTATGTATGGTTCCTGCCTCCACTATGTCGCTTTCTAGGCTATTCCACTTCCTGACAACTCTATGACTGAAGAAATACTTCCTAACATCCCTTTGACTCATAGGAGTCTTCAACTTCCAATTGTGACCCCTTGTTTCTGTGTCCCCTCTCTGGAACATCCTGTCTCTGTCCACCTTATCTATTCCTCTCAGTATTTTATATGTCGTTATCATGTCTCCCCTAACCCTCCTGTCCTCTAGTGTCGTAAGGCCGATTTCCCTTAATCTTTCTTCGTAGGACAATCCCCTTAGCTCTGAGACTAGTCTTGTTGCAAACCTTTGCACTTTCTCTAGTTTCTTGACGTGCTTGACCAGGTGTGGGTTCCAAACTGGTGCTGCATACTCCAGTATGGGCCTAACGTATATGGTGTACAGAGTCTTGAACGATTCCTTAGTGAGGTATTGGAACGCTATTCTTAGGTTTGCCAGCCGCCCGTATGCTGCAGCAGTTATCTGATTGATGTGTGCCTCAGGAGATGTGCTCGGTATTATACTCACCCCAAGATCTTTTTCCTTGAGTGAGGTTTGCAGTCTTTGGTCACCTAGACTATACTCTGTCTGCGGTCTTCTTTGCCCTTCCCCGATCTTCATGACTTTACATTTGGCAGGGTTAAATTCAAGGAGCCAGTTACTGGACCAGGCTTGTAACCTGTCCAGGTCTCTTTGTAGTCCTGCCTGATTCTCGACTGATTTAATTCTTCTCATTAACTTCACATCATCTGCAAACAGGGACACTTCTGAGTCTATCCCAGGACTGACCCTTGTGGAACCCCACTCGTCACAGGTGCCCACTCTGACACCTCGTCACGTACCATGACTCGTTGTTGCCTCCCTGTCAGATATTCTCTGATCCATTGCAGTGCCTTTCCTGTTATGTGTGCCTGATCCTCTAGCTTTTGCATTAACCTCTTGTGAGGAACTGTGTCGAACGCCTTCTTGCAGTCCAAGAAAATGCAGTCTATCCACCCCTCTCTCTCGTATCTTACTTCTGTTACCTTGTCATAAAACTCCAGTAGGTTTGTGACACAGGATTTTCCTTCCCTGAAACCGTGCTAGGTGCTCCACCACTCTCCTCCTGATGATCTTCTCCATGACTTTGCATACTATACACGTCAGTGACACAGGTCTGTAGTTTAATGCCTCGTGTCTGTCTCCTTTCTTAAAAATTGGGACTACATTTGCAATCTTCCACGCCTCAGGTAGTTGCCCAGTTTCAATGGATGTGTTGAAGATTTTTGTTAGTGGCACACACAACATCTCTGCTCCCTCTCTAAGGACCCACGGAGAAATGTTGTCCGGTCCCACCGCTTTTGAGGTATCGAGTTCCCATAGCAGCTTCTTCACCTCCTCCTCGGTTGTGTGTATTTCATCCAGCACTTGTTGGTATACCTCCCTATTCTGAATTCCTGGATTCTTTCCTGTCTCCTCTGTAAATACTTCTTTAAATCTCATGTTGAGCTCCTCACATACCTCTTGGTCGTTTCTTGTGAACTCCCCACCTTCCTTCCTCAGCCTGATTACCTGGTCCTTGACTGTTGTTTTCCTCCTGATGTGGCTGTACAACAGCTTTGGGTCAGACTTGACTTTTGTCGCTGAGCCTCCCTTGTTACCTGTGTGTGTGTACTCACCTAGTTGTGGTTGCAGGGGTCGAGTCTCAGCTCCTGTGTGTGTGTGTATGTGTACTCACCTAGTTGTACTCACCTAGTTGTGGTTGCAGGGGTCGAGTCAAAGCTCCTGGCCCCGCCTCTTCACTGGCCGCTACTGGGTCACTCTCCCTGCGCCATGAGCTTTATCATACCTCTGCTTAAAGCTATGTATAGAGCCTGCCTCCACTGTGTGTGTGTGTGTGTGTGTGTGTGAGTGTGTGTGTGTGAGTGTGTGTGTGTGAGTGTGTGTAGTCCATTCTTTGTCTCCTTCCCTCAACAGAAACAAAAGAATAATTAAAATTCTATTTTTTTCACAAAAATCTCCGTCTTGGTGGCTGGTGCAGTGGCTGAGAGACTCTGGTACAGACAGCTGCGTCCCCTGAGCCCGGATAACAGCAGTGGGGAGTGGGCAGTGGGGAGTGGGGAGTGGGCAGTGGGGGTGGGGAGTGGGGGTGGCGAAGGGATGAAGGAAAGAGGGGGTAACGGGAAGGGGTGAGAAGAAAGAGGAGGAGGAAGGGGTGAGGGAGGTGTTAAATATAACAGGTTACCCTTGTGCTAAATGTCATCTTAACTTGCTAAGTTTGCAAGTCAAGCCACAGTTACGGTTACTCAAGTTGAGACTAAGTCTTACCTTTCAGACTTGACAGTCTGAAGGTCACAGACTTCCACTCATCATTCAGACTGAACTTAATAACTATATAAAGTTCACTTCCCAGAGTGCCTGCGTTCCTGTAAGGGAACTTTAAGTGTTTCCTTAAAACTTTTCATGTGAGCCTTGTGATTAATTAATATGATATTTGTGTTTTATATTTCTCTTCTCTCTTCTCTCTCTCTCTCTCTCTCTCTCTCTCTCTACTCACTCTCCTTCTTTCTTCCTCTCTCTCTCTCTCTCTCTCTCTCTCCATATTTAATGTCACCCCATTTAATATTTGACACCAAGATCACTACTACCACAATCACTAACATCACTACTACCACAACCACTAACATCACTACTACCACAACCACTAACATCCCTACTACCACAACCACTAACATCACTACTACCACAACCACTAACATCACTACTATCACAACCACTAACATCACTACTACCACAACAACTAACATCACTACTACCACAACCACTAACATCACTACTACCACAACCACTAACATCACTACTACCACAACCACTAACATCACTACTACCACAACCACTAACATCCTACTACCACAACCACTAACATCACTACCACAACACTAACATCACACTACCACACCACTAACATCACTACTACCACAACATAACATCACACTACCACAACCACTAACATCACTACTACCACACCACTAACATCACTACTACCACAACCACTAACATCCCTACTACTACAACCACTAACATCACTACTACCACAACCACTAACATCACTACGACCACAACCACTAACATCACTACTACCACAACCACTAACATCCCTACTACTACAACCACTAACATCACTACTACCACAACCACTAACATCACAACTACCACAACCACTAACATCAGTACTACCACAACCAGTAACATCAGTACCACCACAACCACTAACATCACTACTACCACAACCACTAACATCACTACTATCACAACAACTAACATCACAACTACCACACCCACTAACATCACTACTACCACAACCACTAACATCCCTACTACCACAACCACTAACATCACTACTACCACAACCACTAACATCACTACTACCACAACCACTAACATCACTACTACCACAACCACTAACATCCCTACTACCACAACCACTAACATCAGTACTACCACAACCAGTAACATCAGTACCACCACAACCACTATCACATCAGCTACCACCCCTCCACCGGGAAGGGGGAAGCCCTTCCATTATCAGGCTGGGCTTCCTGTGCTCTTCAGTGTTCAGGTCAAGGCTTCTCTCTCCTACCTTGACCTTTCTGTGTTCCTGTGGTCACACAGGGTGACTTTTCTCCCTGCCCTCCATGGATGGTGCCTGCCCTCCATGGATGGTGCCTGCCCTCCAAGGATGGTGCCTGCTCTCCATGGATGGTGCCTGCCCTACAAGGATGGTGCCAGCCCTCCAAGGATGGTGCCAGCCCTCCAATGATGGTGCCTGCCCTACAAGGATGGTGCCTGCCCTCCATAGATGGTGCCTGCCCTCCATGGATGGTGCCTGCCTCCCTGGATGGTGCCTGCCCTCCCCTTCCTGGATGGTGCCTGCCCTCCATGGATGGTTCCTGCCCTCCCTGGATGGTGCCAGCCCTCCCTGGATGGTGCCTGCACTCCCTGGATTGTGCCTGCCCTCCATGGATGGTTCCTGCCCTCCCTGGATGGTGCCAGCCTCCCTGGATTGTGCCTGTCCCTGGATGCCTGCCTCCTCCTGGATGGTGCCTGCCCTCCATGGATGGTTCCTGCCCTCCCTGATGGTGCAGCTCCGGATGCCTGCCCCCTGATGGTGCCTGCCTTGGATGGTCCTGCCTCCGGATGGTGCCTGCCTCCCGGATGGTGCCTGCCTCTGGATGGTGCCTGCCCTCCCTGGATGTTGCCTGCCCTCCCAGGTTGGTGCCTGCCCTCCCTGGATGGTGCCTGCCCTCCCTGGATGGTGCCTGCCCTCCCAGGATGGTGCCTGCCCTCCCAGGATGGTGCCTGCCCTCCCTGGATGGTGCCTGCCCTCCCTGGATGGTGCTGGTTATCTTCATAATTCATAATTCAGTTCATACTGGAAGGATAAATGTTTTTTTACAGAAGTGTCAAAGAGCGAGGTGGTGTTGGCTTGGCAGTGATCACCAGTGAGCACTCTTGTCTGTGTTTACTAAGTGAGTTCTCTGTGTTCACTGTGGACCTCAATCCTCCCTGCTATTGTCCTGGTAGCTGGCTTAGTTGGTTCTTGGTTCACTCTCAACCCAGTCTTCCTCTGACTGCCCTACATCATCCTGTGTTTCAAAGAGTCCAGGATTAGTTATCTGGTTGATATGCGCAATACTGGGAAGTAGTTCTGTTGTTAGTGCCCGGGCCATGTTGGTGCCAGGGCCATGTTGTTGCCCGGGCCATGTTGGTGCCCAGAAAATGATTGGGCAGATGCTGAGGCGAAGGCTGCTGTAGCGAGTCTGCTCTTCAGAAAACTTTTGCCTTAGTGAGTTCAAGAGCCATATTCACAATTATGTTCTTGAGAGGTGGCGGGCCTGGTGGGCCCTGCAGACTAGCAACAAGTTTTAAAAGGCTGGGCAAGACGTGGGTGTTTGGAGCTCCTCCTCCAAGAGGAATCATTCTTTAGAGATGAATCTCTGTCGACCGAGGATCACTTGCACACAACTCACCCACAGCCACGTGGTCAAAGGTGCACATGTTACACTCTGTGTAGCTTGTGACCTGCCGCTTGCTGATCAACATATTTTAACAGTCTGCTCTCGATTTAGGCCTTTCCGCTGCCTCCTTGTTTATCATTATCGAGGTGCCTGTAGGGATCTCGGGGAACTTTTAGGAGAGTTTTTTGACATTCCTAATTTAATTAATGGTGTTTTTAACTGCCTCTGGTTATTTTAACTTGGTGTGATATTGTTTGTGTTGAGGGTTTATGTTCGTTGTTTTCATTGATAAATTTTACCCTTGTTTTTATTGTGCAGTATAATTTTTTGTGGCTGTGAGTGATGAGTGACTTAAGTGGATGAAGTGCTCTGGCAATGTCACAAAAACTACTACTACACCTCCCCAACATTAACCAGCATAGCATCTAAACTCAGAGGTTGTTATGGTTGCCTCTGATGCAACTCAGAGGTTGTTATGGTTGCCTCTGATGCAACTCAGAGGTTGTTATGGTTGCCTCTGCTGCAACTCAGAGGTTGTTATGGTTGCCTCTGATGCAACTCAGAGGTTGTTATGGTTGCCTCTGCTGCAACTCAGAGGTAGTTATGGTTGCCTCTGCTGCAACACTAACTTCAGTGTCTCGGGGTAATTCCCACACCAAACTTTACACACACTTCTCTCTCTTTTATGACTTTAATCTGCAACGTTCTTTCAAATTTCTTTCCTCAGAAAGTCAACGTCTCTGCTGGAAGCTCACTCCACTTCTTGTGTGTTGACCTGATGATTTCTGCTAGGAATGAGGGGTGTTGTTGGGGTGATGTTGCTGGGGTGCTGTTGGGGTGTTGGTGTTGGGGTGCTGTTGTTGGAGTACTGTTGTTGGGGTACTGTTGTTGGGGTGCTGTTGTTGGGGTGCTGTTGTTGGGGTGCTGTTGTTTGGGTGCTGTTGTTGTGGGTGCTGTTGTTGGGGTACTGTTGTTGGGGTGCTGTTGTTGGGGTGCTGTTGTTGGGGTGCTGTTGTTGGGGTGCTGTTGTTGGGGTGATGTTGCTGGGGTGCTGTTGGGGTGTTGGTGTTGGGGTGCTGTTGTTGGGGTGCTGTTGTTGGGGTGCTGTTGTTGGAGTACTGTTGTTGGGGTGCTGTGTTGGGGTGCTGTTGTTGGGGTACTGTTGTTGGGGTGCTGTTGTTGGAGTACTGTTGTTGGGGTGCTGTTGTTGGAGTACTGTTGTTGGGGTGCCGTTGTTAGGGTACTGTTGTTGGGGGGCCGTTGTTGGAGTACTGTTGTTGGGGTGCCGTTGTTGGAGTACTGTTGTTGGGGGGCCGTTGTTGGGGTACTGTTGTTGGGGTACTGTTGTTGGGGTGCCGTTGTTGGGGTACTGTTGTTGGGGTGCCGTTGTTGGGGTACTGTTGTTGGGGGGCCGTTGTTGGGGTACTGTTGTTGGGGTGCCGTTGTTGGGGTACTGTTGTTGGGGTGCCGTTGTTGGAGTACTGTTGTTGGGGTGCCGTTGTTGGGGTACTGGTGTTGGGGTGCTGTTGTTGGAGTACTGTTGTTGGGGTGCCGTTGTTGGGGTACTGTTGTTGGGGTGCTGTTGTTGTGGTACTGTTGTTGGGGTGCCGGTGTTGGGGTACTGTTGTTGGGGTGCTGTTGTTCCCTCTTTTTTAAAAGGAAAGGAGTGGGTAATTATGTCCTCCCTCTTTAATAAGGAAGTGGATTTGTTTTCCATCTCCCTTTTAAGATGGAGGGAGATAAATTAACACGCCCCTCCTCCATTTTAAGAGAAGGGGAGGGAGGTCCTTGATGCTTTAAGGGATCTTGATCTCTGAAATCACAGCTACCATAATATACCCAAGATGCTATACAACATTGACGCGTTCACCTCTTCCTATAGCAGCAATAATAATAATAATAATAATAATAATAATAATAATAATAATAATAATAATAATAATAATAATAATAATAATAATGATGATGATGATGATCTTAATAATAATAATAATAATAATAATAATAATAATAATAATAATAATAATAATAATAATAATAATGATGATGATGATGATGATGATGATGATGATGATGATGATAATAATAATAATAATAATAATATATAATAATAATAATAATAATAATAATAATAATAATAATAATAATAATAATAATAATAATAATAATAATAATAATAATAATAATAATATTTATAATAGTTCCTTACATAGGAAGGCTTTAATAATATTCAACAAAGTCTGATGGTAATTAAATTGAAAGAAAACACTTTTTTAAGTCCCTTTAACTCTGTTGAAATTATATAATGTTAAAATTTGTTACATTTTGTCAAAAACTTTATCTATTCCACTGAAATGAGTTACAGAAAACAATATATAACTTACCTTTAAATTGCACTGCAAAAAAACTTGTTAATTTTTCTGAAGAAGCCCGAGCCATCGTTAATATAGGAGCACTGTGGAACACACAATAATAGACCGAGCCATCGTCAATATAGGAGCACTGTGGAACACAATAATAGACCCAGCCATCGTCAATATAGGAGCACTGTGGAACACACAATAATAGACCCAGCCATCGTCAATATAGGAGCACTGTGGAACACACAATAATAGGACCAGCCATCGTCAATATATAGGAGCACTGTGGAACACACAATAATAGGCCCAGCCATCGTCAATATAGGAGCACTGTGGAACACACAATAATAGACGAGCCATCGTCAATATAGAAGCATGTGAACACATAATAGCTAGCCATTCAATATAGGAGCACTGTGGAACACACAATAATAGACCCAGCCATCGTTAATATAGGAGCACTGTGGAACACACAATAATAGGCCTAGCCATCGTCAATATAGGAGCACTGTGGAACACACAATAATAGACCCAGCCATCGTCAATATAGGAGCACTGTGGAACACACAATAATAGACCCAGTCATCGTTAATATAGGAGCACTGTGGAACACACAATAATAGACCCAGCCATCGTCAATATAGGAGCACTGTGGAACACACAATAATAGGACCAGCCATCGTCAATATATAGGAGCACTGTGGAACACACAATAATAGGCCCAGCCATCGTCAATATAGGAGCACTGTGGAACACACAATAATAGACCGAGCCATCGTCAATATAGGAGCACTGTGGAACACACAATAATAGGCCCAGCCATCGTCAATATATAGGAGCACTGTGGAACACACAATAATAGGCCCAGCCATCGTCAATATAGGAGCACTGTGAAACACACAATAATAGGCCCAGCCATCGTCAATATATAGGAGCACTGTGGAACACACAATAATAGGCCCAGCTATCGTCAATATAGGAGCACTGTGAAACACACAATAATAGGCCCAGCCATCGTCAATATATAGGAGCACTGTGAAACACACAATAATAGGCCCAGCCATCGTCAATATAGGAGCACTGTGGAACACACAATAATAGGCCCAGCCATCGTCAATATAGGAGCACTGTGGAACACACAATAATAGGCCCAGCCATCGTCAATATAGGAGCACTGTGGAACACACAATAATAGGCCCAGCCATCGTCAATATAGGAGCACTGTGGAACACACAATAATAGGACCAGCCATCGTCAATATATAGGAGCACTGTGGAACACACAATAATAAATAATATTAGTAAAGTCTGTGATGAATTTTAGTTTTTGGGATGTGGAGCAAGAGAGCTGCTGAACCCCCAGGGAATGGTGTCCCACTGACCAGGTCAAGTAACTAACACCAAGTCAGCAGTCTCACTTGTTTCCTGACAGACAAAACACTACTACTACTACTACTCCTAGCAGAAACAACAGCAGGACCTATCACATGTTAAAGATGTTGCATTAAGTATTAACCCATATTAATTATACAGTTTTGAGGATGTGTAAAGTCTGAGAGGGGTTGGTCAGAATGTGTAAAGTCTGAGAGGGGTTGGTCAGAATGTGTAAAGTCTGAGAGGGGTTGGTCAGAATGTGTAAAGTCTGAGAGGTTGGTCAGCATGTAAAGTTAGAGCACGGTTGGTACACGAATGGTTACAGTCGAGATGGTCAGAGTGTAGTGAGAGGCTGGGTGTGACACACAATGTCAGATGTGTGAAGTCGAATTGGTAGATGTGAAAGTCTGGAGGCTGGTCATGAATGTGCTAAGTATGAGAGTTGTAGTGAGAAGTCTGGAGGTTAGTCAGAATGTGTAAGAATCTGAGATGGACGGATGGTCAGGATGTGTAAGTGAGAGGGGTGTCTAACATGAAGTCTAGAGTCATCATTGTTTAAGACAAATTACACAGTATGGAGCTAGGTGCTCTACAGAAGTCAAGAATGGCTATCGATGTGAGTGAGGCGCTGGTGTCTACATGAATGTCTAAGTAATTGTGTATGAATCGTGAGTGAGGCGCTGGGTGTCTACATGAATGTCTAAGAAATTTGTGTATGAATCGTGAGGAGGCGCTGGGTGTCTACATAAATGTCTAAGTAATTGTGTATGAATCGTAGTGAGGCGCTGAGGTGTCTACTGAATGTCTAATAATGTGTATGATTCGTGAGTGAGGCGCTGGGAGTCTACATGAGTGTCTAAGTAATTGTGTATGATTCGTGAGTGAGGCGCTGGGTGTCTACATGAATGTCTAAGAATGTGTAGTCTGTGAGACTCTTAATGTCTAAAATGTGTAAATCATGAGATGGGTTGGCACTGAATGTTAAGCTAATGGGGCATGAAGTCAGTAGTGTAAGTCTGACAAGGGTGTCACTGAATGTCTAATAAGTTATGAACGTGATGAGCGTGGTCAGAATGTGTGAAGTCTGAGGAGGGGTTGGTCAGAATGTGTAAAGTCTGAGAGGGGATGGTCAGAATGTGTAAAGTCTGAGAGGGGTTGGTCAGAATGTGTGAAGTCTGAGAAGGTTCGGTCAGTCAGGGTTGTGGTTCTACCAGAATTTACACCAAGTTGGAGCATCGATAGGTTTCTGGTGTCACATGAGTCAGAGAAATGTGCAGACGGTGAGTGAGGCGCTGGGTGTCTACATGAATGTCTAAGTAATTGTGTATGAATCGTGAGTGAGGCGCTGGGTGTCTACATGAATGTCTAAGTAATTGTGTATGAATCGTGAGTGAGGCGCTGGGTGTCTACATGAATGTCTAAGTAATTGTGTATGAATCGTGAGTGAGGCGCTGGGTGTCTACATGAATGTCTAAGTAATTGTGTATGATTCGTGAGTGAGGCGCTGGGTGTCTACATGAGTGTCTAAGTAATTGTGTATGATTCGTGAGTGAGGCGCTGGGTGTCTACATGAATGTCTAAGTAATTGTGTGAGTCGTGTGCATGTCACTCTTAATTATAAAATCATTAATACATTCATGGGTTGAGCGCTGAACCCTGTAGCACATGGGGCAGTGAAAGGCAGTTAGATTTAATCTAAGGAACAAGAGGTCAACTAGAAATGTGCTAGACTACAGTCATATGTACAGCAGCTACATGACGACCAGGAGGTCAACTGAGAAGACTACTAGAGAACAAGTTAACTTACCTGACTTCTAGAGGATGACAAACCTAAAAGAGAAGAGAACAGGTGAAAAGAAGTGTCAGAAATCCTGTATAGAGGAGGAACCAAGAGAGACGTCAGGAAGATAAGTGTATCATATGTCAGTCTGGTCTCATCAATTATTATCGGGGTCGGCGAGGAGGTCAGGAAACACTGAGAATAAGGAAACTGATCGTTGTTCCAAGGATTTAGTCTCGTCCACTGGAGCTCTCTCACTATGGACGAACACTTGCTGGAGTCCTCGTCCACTGGAGCTCTCTCACTATGGACGGATACTTGCTGGAGTCCTCGTCCACTGGAGCTCTCTCACTATGGACGGATACTTGCTGGAGTCCTCGTCCACTGGAGCTCTTCACTGGACGGAACTTGCTGGAGTCCTCGTCCACTGGAGCCTCACTTGGACGGATACTTGCTGGAGTCCTCGTCCACTGGAGCTCTCTCACTATGGACGGACACTTGCTGGAGTCCTCGTCCACTGGAGCTCTCTCACTATGGACGGACACTTGCTGGAGTCCCAGAAAGCGGAGAGGCAGTGGAGTAAGTCTAACTGGTCTTTAGGAAAGTTGCAATGCGACTCTTACCTAAGGGAAGCACTGAGATACAATCACTTATAAAGACTGCAGGGGAGGGCCAGAGACACAGAGTGTACGTGGGTGAGGGCCAGAGACACAGAGTGTACGTGGGTGAGGGCCAGAGACACACAAAATGTACGTAGGTGAGGGCCAGAGACACACAGAGTGTACGTAGGTGAAAGCCACAGACACACAGAGTGTACGTGGGTGAGGGCCAGAGACACACAGAGTGTACGTGGGTGAGAGCTAGAGACACACAGAGTGTACGTGGGTGAGGGCCAGAGAACACAGAGTGTACGTGGGTGGGGCCAGAGACACACAGAGTGTACGTGGGTAGGGCCAGAGAAACACAGAGTGTACGTGGGTGAGGGCCAGAGACACAGAGTGTACGTGGGTGAGGGCAAGAGACACAGAGTGTACGTGGGTGAGGGCCAGAGACACAGAGTGTACGTGGGTGAGGGCCAGAGACACACAAAGTGTACGTAGGTGAGGGCCAGAGACACAGAGTGTACGTAGGTGAAAGCCACAGACACACAGAGTGTACGTGGGTGAGGGCCAGAGACACACAGAGTGTACGTGGGTGAGAGCTAGAGACACACAGAGTGTACGTGGGTGAGGGCCAGAGACACACAGAGTGTACGTGGGTGGGGGCCAGAGACACACAGAGTGTACGTGGGTAAGGGCCAGAGAAACACAGAGTGTACGTGGGTGAGGGCCAGAGACACAGAGTGTACGTGGGTGAGGGCAAGAGACACAGAGTGTACGTGGGTGAGGGCCAGAGACACAGAGTGTACGTAGGTGAGGGCCAGAGACACACAAAGTGTACGTAGGTGAGGGCCAGAGACACACAGAGTGTACGTAGGTGAAAGCCACAGACACACAGAGTGTACGTGGGTGAGGGCCAGAGACACACAGAGTGTACGTGGGTGAGAGCTAGAGACACACAGAGTGTACGTGGGTGAGGGCCAAAGACACACAGAGTGTACGTGGGCGGGGGCCAGAGACACACAGAGTGTACGTGGGTAAGGGCCAGAGAAACACAGAGTGTACGTGGGTGAGGGCCAGAGACACAGAGTGTACGTGGGTGAGGGCCAGAGACACACAGATTGTACGTGGGTGAGGGCCAGAGACACAGAGTGTACGTGGGTGGGGGCCAGAAACACACAGAGTGTACTTACTTGTCCAAATACAGAAGCTGCGAGGAAGGGGAGAATAAATAGAAGTTTAGAGATAGGGAATATTAATGCATAATAAACGTGCACTTTGTATGATATACTACCTGGTTAAGGGTTGAGTGACGGTAGAGTACAGAGCCAGATATACCTGGTTAAGGGTTGAGTGACGGTAGAGTACAGAGCCAGATATACCTGGTTAAGGGTTGAGTGACGGTAGAGTACAGAGCCAGATATACCTGGTTAAGGGTTGAGTGACGGTAGAGTACAGAGCCAGATATATCTGGTTAAGGGTTGAGTGATGATAGAATACAGAGCCAGATATACCTGGTTAAGGGTTGAGTGACGGTAGAGTACAGAGCCAGATATACCTGGTTAAGGGTTGAGTGATGGTAGAGTACAGAGCCAGATATACCTGGTTAAGGGATGAGTGATGGTAGAGTACAGAGCCAGATATACCTGGTTAACGGTTTAGTGATGGTAGAGTACAGAGCCAGATATACCTGGTTAAGGGTTTAGTGATGGTAGAGTAGAGCCAGATATACCTGGTTAAGGGTTTAGTGATGGTAGAGTAGAGCCAGATATACCTGGTTAAGGGTTTAGTGATGGTAGAGTAGAGCCAGATATACCTGGTTAAGGGTTTAGTGATGGTAGAGTAGAGCCAGATATACCTGGTTAAGGGTTTAGTGATGGTAGAGTAGAGCCAGATATAACTGGTTAAGGGTTAATGATGGTAGAGTAGAGCCAGATATACCTGGTTAAGGGTTTAGTGATGGTAGAGTAGAGCCAGATATACCTGGTTAAGGGTTTAGTGATGGTAGAGTAGAGCCAGATATACCTGGTTAAGGGTTTAGTGATGGTAAGAGAGAGCCAGTATATACCTGGTTAAGGGTTTAGTGATGGTAGAGTAGAGCCAGATATACCTGGTTAAGGGTTTAGTGATGGTAGAGTAGAGCCAGATATACCTGGTTAAGGGTTTAGTGACGGCTTAGGTAGGGTGCCAGATATACCTGGTTAAGGGTTTAGTGATTGGCTAGAGTAGGAGCCAGATATACCTGGTTAAGGGTTTAGTGATGGTAGAGTAGAGCCAGATATACCTGGTTAAGGGTTTAGTGATGGTAGAGTAGAGCCAGATATACCTGGTTAAGGGTTTAGTGATGGTAGAGTAGAGCCAGATATACCTGGTTAAGGGTTTAGTGATGGTAGAGTAGAGCCAGATATACCTGGTTAAGGGTTTAGTGATGGTAGAGTAGAGCCAGATAACCTGGTTAAGGGTTTAGTGATGGTAGAGTAGAGCCAGATATACCTGGTTGGGTTTAGTGATGAAGAGTAGAGCAGATAGGTCAACCTGTGTGAGGTTTGAAATGATGGTAGGTAGTGAGATAATAGTTTAAGTTCCAACTTGCTGGAGGTAGGTGCACTGGTAGAGGTGATCAACTTGGTAGTGGTAGGTGGTATGGTGTAGGGGTGAGGTGGTCAACATGGTGTGGTAGGTGGTGAGGTGATCAACATAGTGTGGTAGGTGGTGAGGTGGTCAACATGGTGTGGTAGGTGGTGAGGTGGTCAACATGGTGTGGTAGGTGGTGAGGTGATCAACGTGGTGTGGTAGGTGGTGAGGTGGTCAACGTGGTGTGGTAGGTGGTGAGGTGGTCAACATGGTGTGGTAGGTGGTGAGGTGGTCAACGTGGTGTGGTAGGTGGTGAGGTGGTCAACGTGGTGTGGTAGGTGGTGAGGTGGTCAACGTGGTGTGGTAGGTGGTGAGGTGGTCAACGTGGTGTGGTAGGTGGTGAGGTGGTCAACGTGGTGTGGTAGGTGGTGAGGTGGTCAACATGGTGTGGTAGGTGGTGAGGTGGTCAACGTGGTGTGGTAGGTGGTGAGGTGGTCAACATGGTGTGGTAGGTGGTGAGGTGGTCAACGTGGTGTGGTAGGTGGTGAGGTGGTCAACGTGGTGTGGTAGGTGGTGAGGTGGTCAACATGGTGTGGTAGGTGGTGAGGTGGTCAACGTGGTGTGGTAGGTGGTGAGGTGGTCAACATGGTGTGGTAGGTGGTGAGGTGGTCAACGTGGTGTGGTAGGTGGTGAGGTGGTCAACATGGTGTGGTAGGTGGTGAGGTGGTCAACATGGTGTGGTAGGTGGTAGGTGGTCAACACGGTGTGGTAGGTGGTGAGGTGGTCAACATGGTGTGGTAGGTGGTGAGGTGGTCAACATGGTGTGGTAGGTGGTGAGGTGGTCAACGTGGTGTGGTAGGTGGTGAGGTGGTCAACATGGTGTGGTAGGTGGTGAGGTGGTCAACATGGTGTGGTAGGTGGTGAGGTGGTCAACACGGTGTGGTAGGTGGTGAGGTGGTCAACATGGTGTGGTAGGTGGTGAGGTGGTCAACATGGTGTGGTAGGTGGTGAGGTGTTACCAACAGCTCTGTGTTGTCAGTCATGTGACAGCTGTGTGTTGTTAGTCATGTGGCAGCTGTGTGTTGTCAGTCATGTGACAGCTGTATGTTGTCAGTCATGTGACAGCTGTATGTTGTCAGTCATGTGACAGCTGTGTGTTGTCAGTCATGTGACAGCTCTGTGTTGTCAGTCATGTGACAGCTGTGTGTTGTTAGTCATGTGACACCTGTGTGTTGTCAGTCATGTGACAGCTGTGTGTTGTCAGTCATGTGACAGCTGTGTGTTGTCAGTCATGTGACCCCTGTGTGTTGTTAGTCATGTGACACCTGTGTGTTGTCAGTCATGTGACAGCTGTGTGTTGTCAGTCATGTGACAGCTGTGTGTTGTCAGTCATGTGACACCTGTGTGTTGTCAGTCATGTGACAGCTGTGTGTTTTCAGTCATGTGACACCTGTGTGTTGTCAGTCATGTGACAGCTGTGTGTTGTCAGTCATGTGACAGCTGTGTGTTGTCAGTCATGTGACAGCTGTGTGTTGTCAGTCATGTGACACCTGTGTGTTGTCAGTCATGTGACACCTGTGTGTTGTCAGTCATGTGACAGCTGTGTGTTGTTAGTCATGTGACAGCTGTGTGTTTTCAGTCATGTGACACCTGTGTGTTGTCAGTCATGTGACACACCTGTGTGCTGTCAGTCATGTGACACCTGTGTGTTGTCAGTCATGTGACAGCTGTGTGTTGTCAGTCATGTGACCGCTGTGTGTTGTCAGTCATGTGACACCTGTGTGTTGTCAGTCATGTGACACCTGTGTGTTGTCAGTCATGTGACACCTGTGTGTTGTCAGTCATGTGACACCTGTGTGTTGTTAGTCATGTGACACCTGTGTGTTGTTAGTCATGTGACAGCTGTGTGTTGTCAGTCATGTGACACCTGTGTGTTGTTAGTCATGTGACACCTGTGTGTTGTCAATCATGTGACACCTGTGTGTTGTTAGTCATGTGACAGCTGTGTGTTGTCAGTCATGTGACAGCTGTGTGTTGTCAGTCATGTGACACACCTGTGTGTTGTCAGTCATGTGACAGCTGTGTGTTGTCAGTCATGTGACACACCTGTGTGTTGTCAGTCATGGGACACACCTGTGTGTTGTCAGTCATGTGACAGCTGTGTGTTGTCAGTCATGTGACAGCTGTGTGTTGTCAGTCATGTGACAGCTGTGTGTTGTCAGTCATGTGACACACCTGTGTGTTGTCAGTCATGTGACACACCTGTGTGTTGTCAGTCATGTGGGACACCTGTGTGTTGTCAGTCATGTGGGACACCTGTGTTTTTGGCTTGATGTAGTGTCGTGGGGGGATGGGGTTAGTGGCTTGATGTAGTGTCGTGTGGGGAGGGGGTTAGTGGCTTGATGTAGAGTCGTGTGGGGAGGGGGTTAGTGGCTTGATGTAGTGTAGTTTTTTTTTTTATATTTTATTTAAGACAAATATATACAAAAACATAAACTATATATGCTCATGGACAAAACAGGCCATTTAAAAAACCACAAACAGAACATAAAAAACATATCTATCAATATATCCAAAAACAACCCGTGCAAACTGCACACAATATAACAATATGTTCAACAAAACCTACACCTTGTCTTATTCTTAATGGGTCTATACAAACAAACAAAACTATACAATGAAACCGTACATTCATGGTCCAAAAACACCTGAATAAGAAACCTTATGTTTTTTTATGAAAAACAGGTGATTTACCATAACACACAACAAAAACTGTACCCCATAACAAGAGGTTACACGACAACAGTTTCTCAAAAGAAAATACATTATCATCTGGCTATCACTTACGTAGACAACACTATGTCTACAGCACAACGTCACACAACTACACCGAAAAATCTGCCACAATACACGTTCGTGGTGCACACATAGAAAAACACACTAGAAAATTAACACGTTATACAATCAGATGCTGCACAAAATTGTAAGTTCTAACAAAATATAATAAACACATACACAGCAAAACATAACCTAGAAATTACAACAGAAACCTAGTGAGTTATCATTAACCTTTTCACAATAAGTATCAGCATCGCCTCAACTCTACAAAATTACATAAATTGACATTCACATTATACAATAGCCGGACATATCCTTATGAGTTATTATTTTGAAAACACCATAACCCATCAATCAGGGCCTACCACTTAATGCACTACTCAGAACTAAAAGAACAGGATCTCTTCAAATGGGATCCCTAACAATTAAGTTTCCCCAGATATAGGTTTATATAAGCAACACATCCTAATATATGTACATTTTATCGTCGCCCCCGTATATGCATGTCTGCATTTAATATTGTGTCTCTATGAACAATACCACTACTTTTATTATCTTATTTCCCAGACTAGAGCACTGAACCAGAAAAATCCCCGCCCATTCCCCTGATCTATTGCCGAACCTATAATACCCAGCTACTACCCCCTCCTCCCAATCCCTTTTAAACACAAACCCCCACCCCCTCCCCCCTCCCTACCTACATTACTATCCTCCTACCCACCCTCTACCCATTTCACCTCCCGTGACTTCTACCATAATCAACACCAGTCCTTTCACCTTGGCACCCTCAACATGCTATTCCTGTCATCTCTTGATAACCACTCGAAAAAGCCCTGTTCCATACCCCACTATACAAACTCCGATTCCTACATTTTGTCCTATAAAACCCCGCTCCTAAGCCCTTATTCGAACCATCCCCTCACGTCCCTCATACCCCAAGATATATGTATAAAATCCAACACCAAATAAGACATCCCTCTACGTATGCTTTCCGAGAAACTCCCAAATCTAAACTCAAAGCCCTCAAAACGGATACCCTCCCCACCTACCATCCTCAAAACTCCCCAAACCATTTCCTTACTGCTTCCAAACCCCTCACAAAAATAGATGGCGTGATAAGCTGTATCTACCTCCCCACACCTACGGCAATACCCATCCCCACTCAACCCCATCACATAAAGCTGGGCCCTGGACGCCAAAATACCCTGAAGAAACCTATACCCTGTTTCCCTCACCCTTGGGTGCACCTTCAACTTTTAACCACCCCCAAATTCCTTTCCAATCATACAAAGGATAAACCTCACTCCCTTGCATCTCCATTCTCTCCATCCCCAACCTATCCAAACGGCTTACTCTACCCCTTTCCCGGCTCCTTCATAACCAATAACCCTCGTAAAATAGCCTCACAAAGCAATATATCCTTTCCTCCCCACCACCTTCGCACCTCCTTCATCACCAATCCCACGTTTCGTCCCCCCTCTCCTCCCCTCATCAAAAACTCATGCCTCACAAAAACACTCCTTAACCTACACCTCAAGGGGACCAACCCAAACCCCCCCACCTCACCCTCGTTTCCACTACTTCCCTACACATCCAATGTCTCCCATTCCCCCATACAAACTTCAACACGTACTTCAACAACCGCTGCACATCCACTTCTAAGAGGATATACCACCGCCCTAAACCACAATTTACTATACACTAAAACGTTAATAACTACCACCCTTTGCAACAAAGTTACCTCTCTCATTCCCCATCCCTTCATCCTATCAATAGCAGCATCCACTACCAATCTTGAATTTACCTCTCTAGCCACCAAAGGATCAGCACTGAACACTATCCCACATATTTTTATAGTTTTCACACAACTCCATCCCTCCGTTTCTCCAACGTTCCCCCGACCAACTGCCTACCTCCAATAAATTAGATTTGTCCTTATTCACCCTCATTCCCATTGCCTTCCCAAACTTTTCAACCAACTCATTGATCATTCTCAACTGCTTCTCAGACCTGACCAACACTGTAGTATCATCTACATAACCAACAATACCCCCTCGCATCCTCCTCCATGTCACCCTCCCGTAAAACCTCCTCCTCCACCAACCTATAAAACGGATCCTGTAATAAGGCAAAAAGGATCTGCGACAGCGGACATCCCTGCCGCAGACCCTTCTTCATCTCCACCTTTCTTCCCACATTCCCATTAATTTGCACCTAACTAAAGCCCCCTCATCAAAGTTCGAACCCATCCTATAACTACCTCCCCAAACCCTTGCCTACCCAAAATATCCAATAACATTTCCCTGTCCACCCTATCATATGCCCTCTGCCAATCCACCCCAATACTCCTCCCCATCTGACTATTCTCAATAAACTGCTTTATACGTCTATGCCCGTTCTGATACTCCGTCCCGGCACCCGTATTGTCCCTCATGCAACATTCCCCTAACCCTCTTTTGATCCTGTTTGCTAAAACCTTTGCAAATATTTTATAATCTGCAGTCAATAATGCTATTCCCCTATAATCACCTAACCCCTCCTGATACTCCCTTTCGCCACTAGTACTACAACCCCGTTCTCATCGACTCACCCATATTCCCTCCTCTTTCAGTTCATTTACCATTTTAACGATTACCCCCTTCAAAACCTGCCAATGCTTAACATACATTCCCCGGCAACCCGTCTATGCAGCGACTTTCCCAATCTCAAACCTCACCGCCTCCCCTACCTCCTCCTCCAAAATTTCCCCTCACATTCCTTCCTCTCTTCCTCACCTAATAATTTCCCAATTCCCCTCAATATCCTACCTTTAGCCTCCTCATCTGTCTCCCCTTTTCATATTTGTTACAAAACCAACCCTCTGCGTACCCCCATCCTCCGTTGTCCTCAGTACCATTCCTCCTGATACCCTCTCACCCCTTCCACCTTCAATGATTCTATCAACATACCTTTCCTTCGCCGTTGAAAATTTCTTAACACTACCTTTGACACTTTATTCCCCACAAACTTCTTCATACCACTTCGAATCCTTAGTCCATGAAATCTCTCCTCCTGTATTTCCCTTAACTTTGCCTCAACTCTACCACCTCACCATAATTCTTTCCCTCCAATCCCCACCCTGACACTCACCTAAAAGCCCCTCCAAATACCTCTGATACCCATACCTATACCTCATTTCCTCACCGCCAACCCTCTCATAATACTTTCTAATTTCCACTTTCCCCGTCTCATTCCACCATTTAACAACTGACTTTATCCCTATCCAACCCCCACAACCCTTCCCACCACTGCTCAAATGCCTCCTCCTCCCCTTCCCTTTCCAATAACCTCGTATTCAATTTCCAAAAACTCTTATACACATGCACAACCCCTTCCCACCCTCCTTCAAATAACACACCCTGTGATCTGAAAAACCCAAATCAAAGCATTCCACCTTTCGCACATCCACGACCTTGTCACGTATATCGATCCAGTCTTGCGCATAATTATTCCTTAAGAAAGTATATTCACCAACTCATCCCTTCCCCCACCACATCCACCCCCCCCACCGCCCCAATACATCCCTTAGAGACCCCAAACACACCCCCTTCGGGGCTCCACATCTAATCTGAATCACACTATTCCAATCCCCAGCTATAATCGCTACTTGGGGCAATCCTCTGAAAGCATACGTCAACTCGTTATTAACAAAATCATCCTTGATACTCCTATTAGCAACAGCCGGCATATATACCCCAAGGAAACTTACTTGTACCCCACCCCACTCCCCGTTCACCCTTACCACTCGACTTCCACATGCTCCCATGATGACAAGGTAAAGGACTGGACTCTCTAATACCCCCCCATCACCCCACCCTTGAAAGCCCCTCGTCCACGCAAAAACCCTATACCCCTTAACTACCAGTTCCGATCCTATTTGATAATTGTGTTCTTGGAAAAATATCACATCTCTCTCATCCTCTTCAATGTTACTTCAACCCATTTACGTTTGACCTCGTTCCTGAGGCCATTAACATTCATCGTTACACACCTAAAGTGAAGGGCTGGGGTTTTCCCTTCTGCTTCAGTACTCTTTTATCTAGTTTTCCCTGTGTTGCTCCTTCCAACCCTCCCTTAATCCTCCCATCACCCTTTATATCCCTTCTATCACCATTACCCTTCACCCTACTTCCTTTTCCCTGCACCACATCCGCCCACACCTTCTTACCAGGCCTTTGTGCAGCAGTTAATAGGTCATCCTCAGATTCTTCCCCTGGCCTTTCCTTGATTCCCCTTTGTCTCCACTTACTTCCATACTCTCTTCCCTATGTATTTCTGCTACCACTACTGACACTGTACCCTGAACCTCAACTTGATGTCCTGTCTTCCCCAGGACTTCACTTCGTCCTTCAGTGCCGTCATTGACATCAATTTGATTCTCCCCAATTCCCATCCCTGCCACTTCCTCAAGTGACAAAGGACCACCTCGAATGAACTCATTCAGATCCTCCAAGATCTCAGCCTCCTCCCGTACATCCCTCTGACTCTCGTCCATAGACGTTACACAGTCACCACAGATTCTGCAGGCTGCACCCTGTCCACCTCTCCCTGTACTCTTTCCTCCTGCTCCACCTCCTCGCTCCATACCTGTCGTGCCATGCCCTCCTTCACACCATCTCCTTGTTTCCTTGCCAATTCTTCGTCCTGTTGCACTCCTTCATTCGTCCGTAGTATATTCTCCTTCCCGACGTTACCCTCCTCAGGCCTTTACGTTGACAGTCAACCGCCAGGTGCCCGTCTGCCCACACAACCGGCAGGTACGCACCTGTCAACATAGGTAACATATACCTGAGTGCGAAAACCATGCATTAAGATAAAGGAGGGTATGGGATTCCTTAATGTCATTTTTACCGAATATGTGCCTTCCAACATACCAGCGTAAAGACCATTCATCCATCTACCAACAGTAACAGCATGGACAATCCCATACATCTTCATCATTTCCTGTATGTCACTTTCCCCAACTTCAAATGGAACGTTTCGCAACTTTATCCATTTGTAAGTTGCCGAAACGTCCCTTACACATACCTCCAGTCCTTGCATTACCACCAGCCGCTTGTCCTGATATTTATCCACAACTCTGGTATACGCCGCCGTACATGCAAATTTCACGAAGATCCGTCGTGCCCGTTAAAGGGGTATGCCGTACAATTCTGAGTGGTCCACACCCAGAGAATCTCGAGTATAGCCGGCAAGACAACGTCCACGTTTGACGGATAAACCGCTCCCTGAAGTACTTCAATTCCAATGGTGTTTACGCGGCGCTTGTATCCCTCCGTCATGGCTGTGAAAATAAAATCTCACAAGTCGGCCACCAGAGGTCTCCTCAATACACCCGCACACAACCAAGGCTGGGCGTGGAATGTGGGGAGGGGGTTAGTGGCTTGATGTAGAGTCGTGTGGGGAGGGGGTTAGTGGCTTGATGTAGTGTAGTGTGGGGAGGGGGTTAGTGGCTTGATGTAGTGTCGTGTGGGGAGAGGGTTAGTGGCTTGATGTAGTGTCGTGTGGGGAGGGGGTTAGTAGCTTGATGTAGTGTCGTGTGGGGAGGGGGTTAGTGGCTTGATGTAGTGTCGTGTGTTGAGGGGGTTAGTGGCTTGATGTAGTGTAGTGTGGGGAGGGGGTTAGTGGCTTGATGTAGTGTCGTGTGGGGAGGGGGTTAGTGGCTTGATGTAGTGTAGTGTGGGGAGGGGGTTAGTTGCTTGATGTAGTGTTACGGCCCCCTATCTAACAATGGTAGTTAGGTAATTACCTCACCGGCCGGCAGTCAAGGGGTTACGTCATCAGACCTGATGTTTGACTGCCGGGCCGGCTTGACTGACAGTGTCATCGAGACTCTCCCCTAGTCAACACTGGAGAGTCCACCAGCTCACTGATACACTACTGGAGTTCGCCTGGCTGACCTGCTTGAGAGTTGTAGACTTTCGCAGTGTGGTGCTGGTGACAGGTCTACAGTGCTAACGAGACTCTCCCATATACAACACTGGAGAGTTCACCAGCTCCCTGATACACCTAGGAGTGTCGAGACTTTCCCATATACACTGCTGGAGAGTGTCAGCGAGACTCTCCTCTATACAACACTGGAGAGTTCACTAGCTCCCTGATACACCTGGGAGTGTTCAACAGACAGACCTGGAGATTGACTCTTCGTGCTGGTGACGGCCTTAGACTATCTACTGGCTTATTCACCGTACCGACTGTGTTCCTGAGACTATGTACCTGAAAGTGTGTGACACTGGTAACAGGTGGTGTCTTGTGTGACACTGGTAACAGGTGGTGTCTTGTGTGACACTGGTAACAGGTGGTGTCTTGTGTGACACTGGTAACAGGTGGTGTCTTGTGTGACACTGGTAACAGGTGGTGTCTTGTGTGACACTGGTAACAGGTGGTGTCTTGTGTGACACTGGTAACAGGTGGTGTCTTGTGTGACACTGGTAACAGGTGGTGTCTTGTGTGACACTATGTGGTGTCAGGTATTTAGTGGTGTAGTCAGAGTTTGTGACGGTGGCACGACACAGGTTGAGTCGTGTATTTGATGTGTGTCATAACGCGGTGAAAAGGTTTTATTAGAGATGGGTTCATGATGCAAGGAAGGTGTCTTATGGGCACAGAGAAAGGGTGTCGTGTGACACAGAAGAGAAGGCGTGTCGGGTGACACCGGGGCGTGTCATGTGACACAGAGAACGGTGTCAGGGACCCCGTGAAAGGCGTGCCATAAGACAAAAGTATCATGACAAGGTGTGGTAGTGTCCTGCGTGACACTAGAAGATGGCAGACGACTTGACACTACCGAATACTTGATTTTACTTGTGACTTTTATCTTGTACTGTGATTTTGTGTAAATAGGTTTTTACACAGATTATTAGATTATATGTTTTTATTCAGATTATATGCTTTTATATTAATAATATATATTTAATATAATAAAAATCTGAAATACGATATTTTACTTAGTATCCCAAACAGTCGTTTAATTACAAATGATTCTTTATTTGTAATATGTAGTGTCGTGTGGGGAGGGGGTTAGTGGCTTGATGTAGTGTCGTGTGGGGAGGGGGTTAGTGGCTTGATGTAGTGTCGTGTGGGGAGGGGGTTAGTGGCTTGATGTAGTGTCGTGTGGGGAGGGTTAGTGGCTTGATGTAGTGTCGTGTGGGGGGGTTAGTGGCTTGATGTAGTGTCGTGTGAGGGAGGGTTAGTGGCTTGATGTAGTGTCGTGTGGGGAGGGGTTAGTGGCTTGATGTAGTGTCGTGTGGGGAGGGGGTTAGTGGCTTGATGTAGTGTCGTGTGGGGGGGGTTAGTGGCTTGATGTAGTGTCATGTGGGGGGGTTAGTGGCTTGATGTAGTGTCGTGTTGGGAGGGGTTAGTGGCTTGATGTAGTGTCGTGTGGGGAGGGGTTAGTGGCTTGATGTAGTGTCGTGTGGGGAGGGGTTAGTGGCTTGATGTAGTGTCGTGTGGGGAGGGTTAGTGGCTTGATGTAGAGTCGTGTGGGGAGGGGTTAGTGGCTTGATGTAGAGTCGTGTGGGGAGGGTTAGTGGCTTGATGTAGTGTAGTGTGGGGAGGGGTTAGTGGCTTGATGTAGTGTAGTGTGGGGAGGGGTTAGTGGCTTGATGTAGTGTCGTGTGGGGAGGGGTTAGTGGCTTGATGTAGTGTCGTGTGGGGAGGGGGTTAGTGGCTTGATGTAGTGTCGTGTGGGGAGGGGGTTAGTGGCTTGATGTAGTGTAGTGTGTGTGGGAGGGTTAGTGGCTTGATGTAGTGTCGTGTAGGGAGGGGGTTAGTGGCTTGATGTAGTGTAGTGTGGGGAGGGTTAGTGGCTTGATGTAGTGTGGGGAGAGTGTTAGTGGCTTGATATAGTGTAGTGTGGGGAGGGGGTTAGTGCCTTGGTGTAGTGTGGGGAGCGGGTTAGTGGCTTGATGTAGTGTAGTGTGGGGAGGGGGTTAGTGGCTTGATATAGTGTAGTGTGGGGAGGGTGTTAGTGGCTTGATATAATGTAGTGTGGGGAGGGGGTTAGTGGCTTGATGTAGTGTAGTGTGGGGAGGGTGTTAGTTACATCTTGGGATGGAGGAGTCAGTGAGGTCAAAACTGACTCAACAAATGTTAAAATCAGAGTCACTGGAGTGAATATATTTCTGTGACAGTCGTGGATGCTTGACAGGTCAAGTCTGATCTTCTCTCTCTCTCTGAAAACTTATAATCAGGTTTTAAAGTTTTTTTTTAGATCTTTGAGCTGTGGTATATGACCGTAAAGGTGACAGCTGGTGAAGACGATAAGAACCTATGCAACTGTGTGTTGCATAGGTCACTGTGTGTTGCATAGGTCACTGTGTGTTGCATAGGTCACTGTTTGTTGCATAGGTCACTGTGGATTGAGATTGTTATAAAACTCTGCAGTGCGAGCCACTTGTTATTATCCCTTTGTCATGTAACTGGGTCACAGCATTATATATCTGGGTCACAGTTTGATATAAGTGGGTCACAGCATTATATATCTGGGTCACAGTTTGATATAAGTGGGTCACAGCATTATATATCTGGGTCACTGTTTGATATAAGTGGGTCACAGCATTATATATCTGGGTCACAGTTTGATATAAGTGTGTCACAGCATTATATATCTGGGTCACAGTTTGATATAAGTGGGTCACAGCATTATATATCTGGGTCACTGTTTGATATAAGTGGGTCACAGCTCGAGTACGTGACAAATCCCTTTTTTTATCTCTCAAATATGGGACTTTGCTGTCTTGCACAGCATGATGATGACACAGACAAGTATATGTGGGATATACTTAGCAACATATAAGTTAAGGAGACTGACTGCAGGATGAGTGTAACCTGGATATTCCTGCCCAGATCTACTCTACATTGTATGACGGGATGACCAATGTTGACTGAGAGTAGACCTCCAATGTTGACTGAGAGTAGACTGTGGCAACTGAGTAGCCTTTTCCTACGTTCTGTGGAAATCTTCTATACTTGCAGGTAGGTAGGTTCAACCTTGGTAATTGGGTAGTTGTAGATCAAGTTAATCTATATCTGGAGTACATTATTTAATCTTAACGTATTACAGTGTGTGGGTAGCTAACAGTTCCACAGCTTGAAGAAATGTGTTGTATTGTGGTGGTAGTGCTGCCGATATTGTCAATCTGTGACACTTTGAGGACCAGTTGAATTCATAATCTTGGCTCAGGAAAGTCATGAGAGCGAATCTCAGAGTTAGTTGGATGCAGAGGAAGAATTGTCTCCATTGTCACTATTTAAAACCATTCTGTAGGGGAAAGATGTTGACATGATGAGCCACCTGGGTGGTTCATCACGTCAGCGAGGAAAAGCGACAGTATCGTCCTTCGTTTGCAAGATCGTCATCGTAGATGGTTTGAACTATTGAGTGCCTCAGCAAGCTGATACTCACTGTATCGTTGGGAAAAGTAGTTCCATAGACAAGGTAGAGAACTGATCAGATGCAACAGAGGGGCTAAGTAGAACACCAACACTGGGTTCTGCAAACACGTGTTTGTTGAAAAGTGGTTCTGGGTTCAGAGAAGAGTCCATGGTTATAAGGTGTCAGCAGAGGGAGAGGATGTTGTATCCGCTGCAGATCCATGAGAATAAGGCAATGCTTGTTCATCACAACATAAATTCCATCCCAAAAAACTGAGTGCCATTGTTCCCTGTCAGTCATTTGTTATCCTACCTGGGTACACCAGCAAGACTGTTGTTACTGTCAGTCACTTGTTATCCTACCTGGGTACACCAGCAAGACTGTTGTTACTGTATGTCACTTGTTATCCTACCTGGGTACACCAGCAAGACTGTTGTTCCTATCTGTCACTTGTTATCCTACCTGGGTATACCAGCAAGACTGTTGTTCCTGTCAGTCACTTGTTATCCTACCTGGGTACAACAGCAAGACTGTTGTTCCTGTCTGTCACTTGTTATCCTACCTGGGTACACCAGCAAGACTGTTGTTACTGTCTGTCACTTGTTATCCTACCTGGGTACACCAGCAAGACTGTTGTTCCTATCTGTCACTTGTTATCCTACCTGGGTATACCAGCAAGACTGTTGTTCCTGTCAGTCACTTGTTATCCTACCTGGGTACAACAGCAAGACTGTTGTTCCTGTCAGTCACTTGTTATCCTACCTGGGTACAACAGCAAGACTGCTGTTCCATGTCAGTCATTTGTTATCCTACCTGGGTACACCAGCAAGACTGTTGTTCCTGTCAGTCACTTGTTATCCTACCTGGGTACACCAGCAAGACTGTTGTTCCTGTCTGTCACTTGTTATCCTACCTGGGTACACCAGCAAGACTGTTGTTCCTGTCAGTCACTTGTTATGCTACCTGGGTACACCAGCAAGACTGTTGTTCCTGTCTGTCACTTGTTATCCTACCTGGGTACACCAGCAAGACTGTTGTTACTGTCTGTCACTTGTTATCCTACCTGGGTACACCAGCAAGACTGTTGTTACTGTCTGTCACTTGTTATCCTACCTGGGTACACCAGCAAGACTGTTGTTACTGTCAGTCACTTGTTATCCTACCTGGGTACACCAGAAAGACTGTTGTTCCTGTCAGTCACTTGTTATCCTACCTGGGTACACCAGCAAGACTGTTGTTCCTGTCAGTCACTTGTTATCCTACCTGGGTACACCAGCAAGACTGTTGTTACTGTCTGTCACTTGTTATCCTACCTGGGTACACCAGCAAGACTGTTGTTCCTGTCAGTCACTTGTTATCCTACCTGGGTACACCAGCAAGACTGTTGTTCCTGTCAGTCACTTGTTATCCTACCTGGGTATACCAGCAAGACTGTTGTTCCTGTCAGTCACTTGTTATCCTACCTGGGTATACCAGCAAGACTGTTGTTCCTGTCAGTCACTTGTTATCCTACCTGGGTACACCAGCAAGACTGTTGTTCCTGTCTGTCACTTGTTATCCTACCTGGGTACACCAGCAAGACTGTTGTTCCTGTCAGTCACTTGTTATCCTACCTGGGTACACCAGCAAGACTGTTGTTCCTGTCTGTCACTTGTTATCCTACCTGGGTACACCAGCAAGACTGTTGTTCCTGTCTGTCACTTGTTATCCTACCTGGGTACACCAGCAAGACTGTTGTTCCTGTCAGTCACTTGTTATGCTACCTGGGTACACCAGCAAGACTGTTGTTCCTGTCAGTCACTTGTTATCCTACCTGGGTACACCAGCAAGACTGTTGTTCCTGTCTGTCACTTGTTATCCTACCTGGGTACACCAGCAAGACTGTTGTTCCTGTCTGTCACTTGTTATCCTACCTGGGTACACCAGCAAGACTGTTGTTCCTGTCTGTCACTTGTTATCCTACCTGGGTACACCAGCAAGACTGTTGTTCCTGTCAGTCACTTGTTATCCTACCTGGGTACACCAGCAAGACTGTTGTTCCTGTCAGTCACTTGTTATCCTACCTGGGTACACCAGCAATGACTGTTCATTCTGTCTGTCACTGTTACCACCTGGGTACACCAGCAAGACTGTTGTTCCTGTCTGTCACTTGTTATCCTACCTGGGTACACCAGCAAGACTGTTGTTCCTGTCTGTCACTTGTTATCCTACCTGGGTACACCAGCAAGACTGTTGTTCCTGTCAGTCACTTGTTATCCTACCTGGGTACACCAGCAAGACTTCCTCCACTGTTTTGACACAGCAAGACTGTGTCTGCTGTCAACACCACACAAGACTCCCCAGTTAGATGAGAACAATGTTAACTATGAAACTGTCTTTCAGAGGTTCAACTGACACCACCACAGGTACTACCACCACCACCACAGGTACTACTACCACCACAGGTACTACCACCACCACCACCACAGGTACTACCACCACCACCACCACCACCACCACAGGTATTACCACCACCAGAGGTTCATCACAGAACTACCAACAAAAGTGATGTTAAGAGAGAGAGCAGAGTGATGAGAGGGATGTGTCTAGGAGCTGTGCCACACAAAGACACATCCCCACTGATGAGAGGGATGTGTCTAGGAGCTGTGCAACACAAAGACACATCCCCAGTGATGAGAGGGATGTGTCTAGGAGCTGTGCAACACAAAGACACATCCCCACTGATGAGAGGGATGTGTCTAGGAGCTGTGCAACACAAAGACACATCCCCACTGATGAGAGGGATGTGTCTAGGAGCTGTGCAACACAAAGACACATCCCCACTGATGAGAGGGATGTGTCTAGGAGCTGTGCAACACAAAGACACATCCCCACTGATGAGAGGGATGTGTCTAGGAGCTGTGCCACACAAATACACATCCCCACTGATGAGAGGGATGTGTCTAGGAGCTGTGCAACACAAAGGCACATCCCCAGTGATGAGAGGGATGTGTCTAGGAGCTGTGCAACACAAAGACACATCCCCACTGATGAGAGGGATGTGTCTAGGAGCTGTGCAACACAAAGACACATCCCCACTGATGAGAGGATGTGTCTAGGAGCTGTGCAACACAAAGACACATCCCCACTGATGAGAGGGATGTGTCTAGGAGCTGTGCAACACAAAGACACATCCCCACTGATGAGAGGGATGTGTCTAGGAGCTGTGCAACACAAAGACACATCCCCACTGATGAGAGGGATGTGTCTAGGAGCTGTGCAACACAAAGACACATCCCCACTGATGAGAGGGATGTGTCTAGGAGTTGTGCCACACAAAGACACATCCCCACTGATGAGAGGGATGTGTCTAAAAGCTGTGCAACACAAAGACACATCCCCACTGATGAGAGGGATGTGTCTAGGAGCTGTGCAACACAAAGACACATCCCCAGTGATGAGAGGGATGTGTCTAGGAGCTGTGCAACACAAAGACACATCCCCAGTGATGAGAGGGATGTGTCTAGGAGCTGTGCAACACAAAGACACATCCCCATTGATGAGAGGGATGTGTCTAGGAGCTGTGCAACACAATGACACATCCCCACTGATGAGAGGGATGTGTCTAGGAGCTGTGCAACACAAAGACACATCCCCACTGATGAGAGGGATGTGTCTAGGAGCTGTGCAACACAAAGACACATCCCCACTGATGAGAGGGATGTGTCTAGGAGCTGTGCAACACAAAGACACATCCCCACTGATGAGAGGGATGTGTCTAGGAGCTGTGCCACACAAAGACACATCCCCACTGATGAGAGGGATGTGTCTAAGAGCTGTGCAACACAAAGACACATCCCCACTGATGAGAGGGATGTGTCTAGGAGCTGTGCAACACGAAGACACATCCCCACTAATGAGAGGGATGTGTCTAGGAGCTGTGCCACACAAAGACACATCCCCACTAATGAGAGGGATGTGTCTAGGAGCTGTGCCACACAAAGACACATCCCCACTGATGAGAGGGATGTGTCTAGGAAGTGTGCCACACAAAGACACATCCCCACTGATGAGAGGGATGTGTATAGGAGCTGTGCAACACAAAGACACATCCCCACTGATGAGAGGGATGTGTCTAAGAGCTGTGCAACACAAAGACACATCCCCACTGATGAGAGGGATGTGTCTAGGAAGTGTGCCACACAAAGACACATCAACACTGATGAGACGGATGTGTCTAGGAGCTGTGCCACACAAAAGCACATCCCCACTGATGAGAGGGATGTGTCTACGAGCTGTGCCACACAAAGACACATTCCCACTGATGAGAGGGATGTGTCTAGGAGCTGTGCCACACAAAGACACATCCCCACTGATGAGAGGGATGTGTCTAGGAGCTGTGCCACACAAAGACACATCCCCACTGATGAGAGGGATGTGTCTAGGAGCTGTGCCACACAAAGACACATCCCCACTGATGAGAGGGATGTGTCTAGGAGCTGTGCCACACAAAGACACATCCCCACTGATGAGAGGGAGTGTTGGAGAGGCTTTATATTAGATTCAAGGAAGGGAAGAAAGAGTTCAATGCCTCGTATAAGATCCCATTCACCACAGATGCAAATCCCTTTCCTTGGAAGACATTGTTTAATATATGACTGTACCTGAGCAAATATTCTGGTAGTGGGAGGGATTGTGAAGGATCTGCCTAGTATGGGCCAACAGGCGATAGAGTCTAGGACCTTGGGTGGCTTTAAAAAGAGATTAGACAAATATATGAGTGGGAGGGTACAGTCAGGTATGACAAGTACCTGAGTCACTATCACAGTGATGGTGAACACACAGTGATGGTGATCACACAGTGATGGTGATCACTCTCCAACACACATTGATGGTGATCACTCTCCAACACACTGTGATGGTGATCACTCTCCAACACACTGTGATGGTGATCACTCTCCAACACACTGTGATGGTGATCACTCTCCAATACACAGTGATGGTGATCACTCTCCAATACACAGTGATGGTGATCACTCTCCAACACACAGTGATGGTGATCACTCTCCAACACACAGTGATGGTGATCACTCTCCAACACACAGTGATGGTGATCACTCTCCAACACACAGTGATGGTGATCACTCTCCAACACACAGTGATGGTGATCACTCTCCAACACACAGTGATGGTGATCACTCTCCAACACACAGTGATGGTGATCACTCTCCAACACACAGTGATGGTGATCACTCTCCAACACACAGTGATGGTGATCACTCTCCAACACACAGTGATGGTGATCACTCTCCAACACACAGTGATGGTGATCACTCTCAACACACAGTGATGGTGATCACTCTCCAACACACAGTGATGGTGATCACTCTCCAACACACAGTGATGGTGATCACTCTCCAACACACAGTGATGGTGATCACTCTCCAACACACAGTGATGGTGATCACTCTCAACACACAGTGATGGTGATCACTCTCCAACACACAGTGATGGTGATCACTCTCCAACACACAGTGATGGTGATCACTCTCCAACACACAGTGATGGTGATCACTCTCCAACACACAGTGATGGTGATCACTCTCCAACACACAGTGATGGTGATCACTCTCCAACACACAGTGATGGTGATCACTCTCCCAAAACACAGTGATGGTGATCACTCTCCAACACACAGTGATGGTGATCACTCTCCAACACACAGTGATGGTGATCACTCTCCAACACACAGTGATGGTGATCACTCTCCAACACACAGGTTCACTATAAGCTTTACGTGTGGTATAATTTCCATTATACTACACAAGTCATCAATGGCTGACATCAGCTGTCAGCTCACCTGTGATGCCATTAAGCAATGTCCGAGTGAACGCTATTAACATCATTACCAACATTAACAATATTAACTTGGTTAACACAGCTTCACAAGTTATACTCGGCCAAAACTCCAAACAATTTATCCCAAATTTTTATTCACACTAATTTATAAATTTTTTATTGGCGTTGTAATTTAGAGTAAAATTCAGACTTATTGATGTTTTTAAAAGGATTGGGAGGGGGGGGGTTGATGTTGTTGGAATGCTCTTGATTCAGAGATATGGAGCATTCTAAACTTGGATTAAGCCTGACTGTCCATGTACAACACCTGGATATCTTTACTGGTGTTGTATATGTGTTAATTATCAAGAAAGATACCCAGGTGTTGTATATGTGTTAATTATCAGGAAAGATACCCAGGTGTTGTATATGTGTTAATTATGAAGAAAGATACCCAGGTGTTGTATATGTGTTAATTATGAAGAAAGATACCCAGGTGTTGTATATGTGTTAATTATGAAGAAAGATATCCAGGTGTTGTATATGTGTTAATTATGAAGAAAGATACCCAGGTGTTGTATATGTATTAATTATCAGGAAAGATACCCAGGTGTTGTATATGTGTTAATTATCAGGAAAGATACCCAGGTGTTGTATATGTGTTAATTATGAAGAAAGATACCCAGGTGTTGTATATGTGTTAATTATGAAGAAAGATACCCAGGTGTTGTATATGTATTAATTATCAAGAAAGATACCCAGGTGTTGTATATGTATTAATTGTCAAGAAAGATACCCAGGTGTTGTATATGTGTTAATTATCAAGAAAGATACCCAGGTGTTGCATATGTGTTAATTATGAAGAAAGATACCCAGGTGTTGTATATGTGTTAATTATGAAGAAAGATATCCAGGTGTTGTATATGTGTTAATTATCAAGAAAGATACCCAGGTGTTGTATATGTGTTAATTATTCACTCGCCATATTCTACATCATTAATGGGATATCCAGCATTCCTTGGATAAAGTTCCCCTCACCACACCCTTGGTAAAGCATCCCTCACCACACCCTGGGTAAAGCATCCCTCACCACACCCTGGACAAAACATCCCTCACCACACCCTGGACAAAACATCCCTCACCACACCCTGGATGAAATTCCCCTCACCACATCCTGGATAAAACTCCCCTCACCTCACCCTGGATAATGCTCCCCTTACCACACCCTGGATAAAGCTACCTCACAACACCCTGAATAAAGCTACCCTATCACCACACCCTGGATAAAGTTCCCTCACGACACCCTGGATAAAGCTCTCCTCTCACCACACCCTGGATAAAGCTCCCCTCTCACCACACCCTGAATAAAGCTCCTCTCTCACCACACCCTGGATAAAGCTCCTCTCTCACCACACCCTGGATAAAGCTCCCCTCTCACCACACTCTGGATAAAACTCCCCTCTCACCACACCCTGGATAAAGCTCCTCTCTCACCACACCTGGATAAAGCTCCCTCTCACCACACCCTGGATAAAGCTCCCTCTCACCACACCCTGGATAAAGCTCCCTCTCACCACACCCTGGATAAAACTCCCTCTCACCACACCCTGGATAAAGCTCCCTCTCACCACACCCTGGATAAAACTCCACTCTCACCACACCCTGGATAAAGCTCCTCTCTCACCACACCCTGGATAAAGCTCCCCTCTCACTACACCCTGGATAAAGCTCCTCTCTCACCACACCCTGGATAAAGCCCCCTCTCACCACACCCTGGATAAAGCTCCTCTCTCACCACACCCTGGATAAAGCTCCCCTCTCACCACACCCTGGATAAAGCTCCCCTCTCACCACACCCTGGATAAAGCTCCCCTCTCACCACACTCTGGATAAAGCTCCCCTCTCACCACAGCCTGGATAAAGCTCCCTTCACTAGATAGAGGTATCTGGGAGGGTAAGAGAGGTGAACCACAAGACTGACGAATAACACAGTCTGGTTTGAAAAATGAGAAGACTCTCCCGCTGTCAGGATGCTCTTAACTATTGCTGGGTGGTATGTCATCACCAGGGGCGGCTGTGGGCGTGTGGGCGACCATGGGTAAGTGGACAGCTGCGTGGGCGCATGTGGGTTGCAGCCAAAGAATCTTCCTCCCTCCACCCTCCACCAACTGCACCCTCCACCCACTCCACCCTCCAGCCACTCCACCCTCCACCCACTCCACCCTCCAGCCACTCCACTATTACATCACACACAAACACTCAGGATGACCCACAACTCCACTATTACACCACACTTCACCCTCCACCCTCCACCCACTCCACCCTCCAGCCACTCTACCCTCCAGCCACTCCACCCTCCACCCACTCCACTATTACATCACACACAAACACTCAGGATGACCCACAACTCCACTATTACATCACACTTCACCCTCCACCCACTCCACCCTCCACCCACTCCACCCTCCACCCACTCCACCCTCCACCCACTATGACCCACAACTTAAAACACACACCACCAGACGCTGAGCTGAAGCTCTTAAAGCTGAAGCTGCGATGCTCTCAACTCTCTACCATAAAACATCATCATGGTGCTCACACTCTCAACTCTCTACCATAAAACACCATCATGGTGCTCACACTCGCAACTCTCTACCATAAAACACCATCATGGTGCTCACACTCAACTATCTACCATAAAACACCATCATGGTGCTCACACTCTCAACTCTCTACCATAAAACAACATCATGGTGCTCACACTCTCAACTCTCTACCATAAAACACCATCATGGTGCTCACACTCTCTACTCTCTACCATAAAACACCATCATGGTGCTCACACTCTCAACTCTCTACCATAAAACACCATCATGGTGCTCACACTCTCAACTCTCTACCATAAAACACCATCATGGTGCTCACACTCTCAACTCTCTACCATAAAACACCATCATGGTGCTCACACTCTCAACTCTCTACCATAAAACAACGTCCTGCTAAGACCTGCTCCTCGACCTGCGCCTCCTGCTAGGACCTACGTCTCCTGCTAGGGCCTGCTCCTCCTGCTAGGACCTGCGCCTCCTGCTAGGACCTGCGCCTCCTGCTAGGACCTGCGCCTCCTGCTAGGACCTGCGCCTCCTGCTAGGACCTGCGCCTCGTGCTAAGACCTGCGCCTCCTGCTAGGACCTGCGCCTCCTGCTAGGACCTGCACCTCCTGCTAGGACCTGCGCCTCCTGCTAGGACCTGCGCCTCCTGCTAGGACCTGCGCCTCCTGCTAGGACCTGCGCCTTCTGCTAGGACCTGCGCCTCCTGCTAAGACCTGCGCCTCCTGCTAGGACCTGCGCCTCCTGCTAGGACCTGCGCCTCCTGCTAGGACCTGCGCCTCCTGCTAGGACCTGCGCCTCCTGCTAGGACCTGCGAATTCTGCTAGGACCTGTGCCTCCTGTTAAGACCTGCGTCTCCTGCTAGGACCTGCGCCTCCTGCTAGGACCTGCGCCTACTGCTAAGACCTGCGCCTCCTGCTAGGACCTGTGCCTCCTGCTAGGACCTGCGCCTCTGCTAGACCTGCGCTCCTGCTAGGACCTGCGCCTCCTGTAGGACCTGCGCCTCCTGCTAGGACCTGCGCCTCTGCTAGGACCTGTGCCTCATGCTAGGACCTGCGCCTCCTGCTAGGACTTGCGCCTCCTGCTAGGACCTGCGCCTCTGCTAGGACCTGTGCCTCCTGCTAGGACCTGCGCCTCCTGCTAGGACCTGCGCCTCCTGCTAGGACCTGCGCCTTCTGCTAGGACCTGTGTCTCCTGCTAGGACCTGCGCCTCCTGCTAGGACTTGCGCCTCCTGCTAGGACCTGCGTCTCCTGCTAGGACCTGCGCCTCCTGCTAGGACCTGCGCCTCCTGCTAGGACCTGCGCCTCTTGCTAGGACCTGCGCCTCCTGCTAGGACCTGCGCCTCCTGCTAGGACTTGCGCCTCCTGCTAGGACCTGGCCTCCTGCTGGACCTGCGCCTCCTGCTAGGACTTGCGCCTCCTGCTAGGACCCTTTCGCCTCCTGCTAGGACCTGCGCCTCCTGCTAGGACCTGCGCCTCCTGCTAGGACCTGCGCCTCCTGCTAGGACCTGTGCCTCCTGCTGACTCGCCTCCTGCTAGGACTTGCGCCTCCTGCTAGGACTTGCGCCTCCTGCTAGGACTTGCGCCTCCTGCTAGGACTTGCGCCTCCTGCTAGGACCTGCGCCTCCTGCTAGGACCTGCGCCTCCTGCTAGGACCTGCGCCTCCTGCTAGGACTTGCGCCTCCTGCTAGGACTTGCGCCTCCTGCTAGGACCTGCGCCTCCTGCTAGGACCTGCGCCTCCTGCTAGGACCTGCGCCTCCTGCTAGGACCTGCGCCTCCTGCTAGGACCTGCGCCTCCTGCTAGGACTTGCGCCTCCTGCTAGGACTGCGCCTCCTGCAGGACCTGCGCCTCCTGCTAGGACCTGCGCCTCCTGCTAGGACCTGCGCCTCCTGCTAGGACCTGCGCCTCCTGCTAGGACCTGCGCCTTTTGCTAGGACCTGCGTCTTCTGCTAGTACCTGTGCCTCCTGCTAGGACCTGCGCTTCCTGCTAGGACTTGCGCCTCCTGCTAGGACTTGCGCCTCCTGCTAGGACTTGCGCCTCCTGCTAGGACTTGCGCCTCCTGCTAGGACTTGCGCCTCCTGCTAGGACCTGCGCCTCCTGCTAGGACTTGCGCCTCCTGCTAGGACTTGCGCCTCCTGCTAGGACTTGCGCCTCCTGCTAGGACCTGCGCCTCCTGCTAGGACTGCGCCTCCTGCTAGGACCTGCGCCTCATACTTCCACTACTTTAGAATTCAATTTTAAGTTTCACGTTTTCGTAAACTTTAGAGTTATATACAAGTGTAGAGAAAACTCTCTCTCTCTCTCCCTTTCTCTGTCTCCCTTTCTCTCTCTCTCTTTCTTTTTCTCTCTCTCTCTCTCTTTCTCTTTCTCCCTTTCTCTCTCTCTCTGGTGTGGAGTGTAGATGTTACCAGGTGTGTCCCAGATGCAGTGTTGGCCCGGAGGTTTGGGTTGCAGTACTGGCCTTAAGTGAGATGCAGTCCCAGCCTCAGGTGAGTTGCAGTGGTGGCCTCAGGTGGGTTGCAGTGGTGGCCTCAAGTGAGTTGCAGTGGTGGCCTCAGGTGAGTTGCAGTGGTGGCCTCAGGTGAGTTGCAGTGGTGGCCTCAGGTGAGTTGCAGTGGTGGCCTCAGGTGGGTTGCAGTGGTGGCCTCAGGTGAGTTGCAGTGGTGGCCTCAGGTGGGTTGCAGTGGTGGCCTCAGGTGAGTTGCAGTGATGGCCTCAGGTGGGTTGCAGTGATGGCCTCAGGTGGGTTGCAGTGGTGGCCTCAGGTGGGTTGCAGTGGTGGCCTCAGGTGAGTTGCAGTGATGGCCTCAGGTGGGTTGCAGTGCTGGCCTCAGGTGAGTTACAGTGGTGGCCTCAGGTGAGTTGCAGTGGTGGCCTCAGGTGAGTTGCAGTGGTGGCCTCAGGTGAGTTGCAGTGGTGGCCTCAGGTGAGTTGCAGTGGTGGCCTCAGGTGGGTTGCAGTGGTGGCCTCAGGTGGGTTGCAGTGGTGGCCTCAGGTGAGTTGCAGTGATGACCTCAGGTGGGTTGCAGTGATGGCCTCAGGTGGGTTGCAGTGGTGGCCTCAGGTGGGTTGCAGTGGTGGCCTCAGGTGAGTTGCAGTGATGGCCTCAGGTGGGTTGCAGTGCCGGCCTCAGGTGGGTTGCAGTGCTGGCCTCAGGTGAGTTACAGTGGTGGCCTCAGGTGAGTTGCAGTGGTGGCCTCAGGTGAGTTGCAGTGGTGGCCTCAGGTGAGTTGCAGTGGTGGCCTCAGGTGAGTTGCAGTGGTGGCCTCAGGTGGGTTGCAGTGGTGGCCTCAGGTGGGTTGCAGTGGTGGCCTCAGGTGGGTTGCAGTGATGGCCTCAGGTGGGTTGCAGTGGTGGCCTCAGGTGGGTTGCAGTGGTGGCCTCAGGTGAGTTGCAGTGATGGCCTCAGGTGGGTTGCAGTGCCGGCCTCAGGTGGGTTGCAGTGGTGGCCTCAGCCTACTGAGAGAGACAGTAAGCTTTCCCAATTCACTCAAAACATTTTTTGCGTCAGCCCAGAAAGTTTCTATAGCTGTTGTGTGATTTATGCCCAGAAGAACTTAAGTTATTTGCAGGTGGCACTGCAATGCAAGGTCAACATGCAGTGTGTTAAAATATGCTTGCAACTTCTCCAATAACATCTTCAATATTCTCCAGATAATGAGTTTTAGCTTTGTGCTGTACATAATCACAATATTAATTAAGCTGTCAGTGTTCTTGCAGACTATGATGACAGACATGGGAGTATTAGGGGGTAAATATTAGTCAAGCTGTCAGTGATCTTGCAGACTATGATGACAGACATGGGAGTATTAGGGGGTAAATATTAGTCAAGCTGTCAGTGATCTTGCAGACTATGATGACAGACATGGGAGTATTAGGGGGTAAATATTAGTCAAGCTGTCAGTGTTCTTGCAGACTATGATGACAGACATATGAGTATTAGGGGTCAATATTAGTCAAGCTGTCAGTGTTCTTGCAGACTATAATGACAGACATGGGAGTATTAGGGGTCAATATTAGTCAAGTTGTCAGTGTTCTTGCAGACTATAATGACAGACATGGGAGTATTAGGGGTCAATATTAGTCAAGCTGTCAGTGTTCTTGCAGACTATAATGACAGACATGGGAGTGTTAGAAAGTCAACAACCATAATTACGACTAAATTAGTTGAGCAAGTCAATACTAGAATATATTACATGTGTGTCTAGGACCCTCGGCAGTAATAAAGAATTGTACAACAGAAAGGTATCATAGGTGCTACTAGTCGTCAGCTAGGTGTTCAACGTTACCTCCAGTCATCAGCTAGGTGTTCAACGTTACCTCCAGTCATCAGCTAGGTGTTCAACGTTACCTCCAGTCATCAGCTAGGTGTTCAACGTTTTCTCCAGTCATCAGCTAGGTGTTCAACGTTATCTCCAGTCATCAGCTAGGTGTTCAACGTTATCTCCAGTCATCAGCTAGGTGTTCAACGTTTTCTCCAGTCATCAGCTAGGTGTTCAACGTTATCTCCAGTCATCAGCTAGGTGTTCAACGTTTTCTCCAGTCATCAGCTAGGTGTTCAACGTTATCTCCAGTCATCAGCTAGGTGTTCAACGCCTATATTAGTTCCATAATTGATTATGCTTGATATTCTTAGTATTAATGATAGGATAACTGAGTTTAATACTAATTAATATTAAAATGTTGACAAATTAACTAGACACTTACCATAAATGTTGTTAAATTTCAAGAAGTGGATAAATGCAGGTGTAAATGGGTCGTGAAAACATGAAATTATATTAAATTCCGTAACCAGCGTGAAGTGTATCTATGTAGACAACAAGAGCATTTCACTGTTCCGTGGAAGTCACGTTCATTTCACCGCTCCGTGGAAGTCACGTTCATTTCACCGCTTGCATCTTAAATCACTTGCAAAGACATCTGCTCAAGAAGAAACTTCTGACTTAACCAAGAAAATATCACATTATACACTGTGATGGATCTAAGCAGGAGTCTACTGGCAGCACTTGTTTCCACCTCCTATGATAGTTATAGCATCTATCTTGAGTTAAAAATAAGAGTTAACAACTGGGCGTCTACACTGCAGACCGAATTATTGGCTAACCTAATGGTACTAAAGTTAACTTGTGACAATGACCTTTATTATGTGATTATTACTGAGTCTGTGATCAGTGAAGACTCTTGATTCACATAATGGCTGCCATGATCATTGTGGCAGCCACATTAAGTTCCATCACACATTAAATTACTCCTACAGAGAAAGAGAGAGAGAGAGAGGGAGGGGTAAATAATAAATCTGAAAAATATAAGAATACAATTAGAAGCCTGAGTATATCTATAACTATGATAACATGAACGTAATTAAGCGCATTTATGGAACAACTTGCAGTATAAGATAGATGCCGTAGCAGTCAAGCTACAGACGCGCGCGCGCGCGAAGAAGTATCGTTAATAGTGCTCCCGGGATTTATCGTTCTAGCAGCTGTCCTAGGTTATTATTAGCGGTCATAGTACGTGAGTGAATCAGTGAACATACCTACAAGAGTGTAATAGCTTTCTAGAGTGTCAATAATGTGATAAGATCATGAACTTTACAATTTAAATTTGAATGCGGTGATTTTCGTGGAGGGTGAGTGAGGCAGCAGCCAGCTGGTCGGTGCCGCCCACACTGTCACACAATCAAAACATATTTAATGGGTCAAGGTTGGGACCTTAAATAAAAAATAAATGCAAATATCTGGTCGGTTATAGCAGCAGTGTAGTGATAAGGTCATAAACGAGTGATAAAGTAAATAATGAAAGAAATTTTTTTTAAGTCAGTCGCCAGCAGTTGTGACTTCAGTTAGAATCATCAGGTTTGTTATGACCATAACACTAAAGGAAAAAAGAGTGAATACCAAGTTTTTTATGCATGATAAAATCTACGGAGGGAGTTACAAAGTGAAGGAGACCATAGAAGCCACCACCAGGAGCCGCCATTGTTGTGCAGACGACGTCACTTGTGTAGCACCAATTTAGGTTGGTGTCTAAAGTTAGTGTCTTGCCCTGCTGTTGTATACCATCACTCTCCCTAACTTTGAGTGCCAGGAGATAGATAGGGGTAACCCTGACAATATTTAGTAAGTGATATAAAAATCTTCACAAGAGTTGTGTAGCCTAGCGACCCCCCCCCCTCCCCCACTTTTTTTCTCAAAGAACGACAATCTAATAAACACGCACAAACTAACACACGTGTACACCAGTAAGTATTATAATAGTAAATATTAGTATATAGTAACAAGGAACAGAGTGAGAAATATTTCTATAATCTCCAAAAGAGTAGCGTAGCCTAGCGTGTTAAAGTGACCCCCCCCCCATTGTTTTCAAAGACTGAGACGCGCGTGCGCATGCACAGGAGAGCACGCACACGCACACGCACATGGTCCAGCAACACGTTATTCCCGGAACTGAGAGGTATGTCTTATGAGGAGAGGTTAAGGGAACTCAACCTGATGACACTAGATGATAGGAGGGACAGGGGGGACATGATAACAACGTATAAAATACTTTGATGAATTGACAAGGTGGACAGGGCTCGAATGTTTCAGAGATGGGATACAGGAACAAGGGGCCACAATTGGAAGCTGAAAACCCAGATGACTAATAGGGATGTTAGGAAGTAGTTCTTTAGCCTTAGAGTTGTCAGGAAGTGGAATAATCTGGAGAGTGAAGTAGTGGAAACAAGTTACATACATAGCTTTGAGAAGAGGTATGAAAAAGCTCATGGAGCAGGGAGAGAGTGAATTAGTATCGACCAGTGAAGATGCGGGGCCAGGAGCTATGAATCGACCCCTGCAACCACATATAGGTGAGTACACACACAGATGAAGATTATCATCCACACGTTTTCACTCTTATCTTATACAAATGAAGCTAATTCTAACATACGATATTGGCTTTTATTTGCCGCAGCTGCGATGTCTCCCCACGATAGCCGTGTCTGCGGCGCCGCAGACACGAAGCTGGCTCAGGTGTCTGCCGGAAAATAATTAATGTCTTCGGTCTGACAGCAGATTTTTCACATCATGTGAAGATTCATGTCTTCTCCTCCCTGAAGAAGAACCTAAAAACATTCTTGATCAAGCCTCTGATTCGCTAGTTTATGCTATAGACAATAATAAAGACACACCTAACTTTCTTACTGTGTAAAGTGACACAAATACGACAGACCCGCGTGGGTCAAGAAACTTATCTTAATTTAGGGAATTTACATTTAAGGATCTTTCACTGGTGTGTTTCATGGTGCTGACCTTAGTTGACCTGCCTTCATGGTGCTGACCTTAGTTGACCTGCCTTTATAGTGCTGACCTTAGTTGACCTGCCTTCATGGTGCTGACCTTAGTTGACCTGCCTTTATAGTGCTGACTTTAGTTGACCTGCATTCATGGTGCTGACCTTAGTTGACCTGCCTTCATGGTGCTGACCTTAGTTGACCTGCCTTCATGGTGCTGACATGCCTTCATGGTGCTGACATGCCTTCATGGTGCTGACATGCCTTCATGGTGCTGACCTTAGTTGACCTGCCTTCATGGTGCTGACATGCCTTTATAGTGCTGACCTTAGTTGACCTGCCTTCATGACCTTAGTTGACCTGCCTTTATAGTGCTGGCCTTAGTTGACCTGCCTTTATAGTGCTGACCTTAGTTGACCTGCCTTTGTAGTGCTGACCTGCCTTCATGGTGCTAACTTTAGTTGACCTGCCTTCATTGTGCTAACCTTAGTTGACCTACCTTCATGGTGGTAATCTGCCTTCATGATGCTGACCTGCCTTCATGGTGCTGACCTGCCTTCATGGTGCTGAAATGCCTTCATGGTGCTGACCTGCCTTCATGGTGCTGACCTGCCTTCATGGTGCTGACCTGCCTTCATGGTGCTGACCTTAGTTGATCTGCCTTTATAGTGCTGACCTTCCTTCATGGTGCTAACCTTAGTTGACCTGCCTTCATGGTGGTGATCTGCCTTCATGATGCTGACCTGCCTTCATGGTGCTGACCTGCCTTCATGGTGCTGACCTGCCTTCATGGTGCTGACCTGCCTTCATGAGTGCTGACCTGCCTTCATGGTGCTGGCCTGCCTTCATGGTGCTGACCTGCCTTCATGGTGCTGACCGGCCTTCATGGTGATGGCCTGCCTTCATGGTGCTGACCTGCTTTCATGGTGCTGACCTGCCTTCATGGTGCTGACCTGAATTCATGGTGCTGACCTGCCTTCATGGTGCTGACCTGCCTTCATGGTGTTGACCTGCCTTCATGGGGCTGACCTGCCTTCATGGTGCTGACCTGCCTTCATGGTGCTGACCTGCTTTCATGGTGCTGACCTGCCTTCATGGTGCTGACCTACCTTCATGGTGCTGACCTGCCTTCATGGTGCTGACCTGCCTTCATGGTGCTGAAATGCCTTCATGGTGCTGACCTGCCTTCATGGTGCTGACCTGCCTTCATGGTGCTGGCCTGCCTTCATGGTGCTGACCTGCCTTCATGGTGCTGACCTGCCTTCATGGTGCTGACCTGCCTTCATGGTGCTGACCTGCCTTCATAGTGCTGACCTGCCTTCATGGTGCTGGCCTGCCTTCATGGTGCTGACCTGCCTTCATGGTGCTGACCTGCCTTCATGGTGATGGCCTGCCTTCATGGTGCTGACCTGCTTTCATGGTGCTGACCTGCCTTCATGGTGCTGACCTGCCTTCATAGTGCTGACCTGCCTTCATGGTGCTGACCTGCCTTCATGGTGCTGACCTGCCTTCATGGTGCTGACCTGCCTTCATGGTGATGGCCTGCCTTCATGGTGCTGACCTGCTTTCATGGTGCTGACCTGCCTTCATGGTGCTGACCTGCCTTTATGGTGCTGACCTGCCTTCATGGTGCTGACCTGCCTTCATGGTGTTGACCTGCCTTCATGGTGCTGACCTGCTTTCATGGTGCTGACCTGCCTTCATGGTGCTGACCTGCCTTCATGGTGCTGACCTGCCTTCATGGTGCTGACCTGCCTTCATGGTGTTGACCTGCCTTCTTGGTGCTGACCTGCCTTCATGGTGCTGACCTGCCTTCATGGTGATGACCTGCTTTCATGGTGCTGACCTGCCTTCATGGTGCTGACCTACCTTCATGGTCATACATACACTACAGTTACCAACGGCAGTAATTTATTAGCATAATTTGCATAGAAAAATAATGAAATGTTAATTTTACGATCGTGAATCGCAAAGAATTAAAATTTATTTCAATAATTTACATAATCCTCTTAATATATTGACCAGTCTGACTAAAATATTTGATATTGTTACTAGTTCTGACAAGTGTGCGGCCAGCAAGCAGGTCAACTATTGACCAGCAGGTAGTGACCAGTAGGTAGTGACCAGTAGGTAGTGACCAGTAGGTAGTGACCAGTAGGTAGTGACCAGCAGGTATTGACCAGTAGGTAGCGACCAGCAGGTAGTGACCAGTAGGTATTGACCAGTAGGTAGTGACCAGTAGGTATTGACCAGTAGGTAGTGACCAGTAGGTAGTGACCAGCATGTAGTGACCAGTAGGTATTGACCAGTAGGTAGTGACCAGTAGGTAGTGACCAGCAGGTAGTGACCAGTAGGTAGTGACCAGTAGGTAGTGACCGAGGAGACCGTAGGTAGGACCAGCAGGTAGTGACCAAAAGGGCAGGTAGTGACCAGTAGGTATTGACCAGTAGGTAGTGACCGAGGTAGACCGATAGTGACCAGTAGGTATTGACCAGTAGGATGACCAGTAGGTAGTGACCAGCAGTAGTGACCAGCACGATGACAGAGTATTGACGCAGGTAGGACGAGTATTGATCAGAGGTAGTGACCAGCAGGTAGTGACCAGTACGGTAGTGACCAGCAGTATTGATCAGCAGGTAGTGACCAGCAGGTAGATGACCAGCAGGTAGTGACCAGCAGGTAGTGACGAGCAGTAGTGACCAGCAGGTATTGATCAGCAGGTATGACAGCAGGTAGTGACCAGTAGGTATTGACCAGTAGGTAGTGACCAGTAGGTAGTGACCAGCAGGTAGTGACCAGCACGTATTGATCAGCACGTATTGATCAGCAGGTAGTGACCAGCAGGTATTGATCAGCAGGTAGTGACCAGCAGGTAGTGACCAGTAGGTAGTGACCAGGTATGATCAGCAGGTAGTGACCAGCAGGTATGATCAGCAGGTAGTGACCAGCAGGTAGTGACCAGCAGGTAGTGACCA
>WNWK01001725.1:0-52500 GCA_009830355.1 Cherax destructor
CAGGGCAATGAACAGGCAGACACTGCTGCGCGGTCAGCAGTACATGACCTACCAGTTTCATATAGAGGTGTTCCTTTCACGGACTATTTTGCGGTCATTGCTACCCACCTTCGCACCCGTTAGCAACAACGCTGGTCTGACCTGCTGAATAACAAACTTCATTCTATTAAACCGGTTATAGGTTTCTGGCCTTCTTCTTGTCACCAATGTCGAGGTTGGGAGACTACACTCTCCCGTCTTCGCATCGGCCACACTCGTCTTACTCACGGGTATCTCATGGAGAGGCTCCCTACCCCTCTCTGTGAGCATTGTCAGGTTCCAGTGTCTGTTCGACATATCCTGTTGGACTGCCCACTCTATCAACGAGCACGTAGAATTTACCTCCAACGACGTCTTCGCTCTGCGGCTCTTTCTTTACCTTCCCTTCTTACAGATGGACCCTCCTTTAATCCTGACTCTCTCATTGACTTTTTGACAGAAACTGACTTACTACACAAACTCTGAAGATTATAACTCTAGCACCTCCCTCAGTCCCTTCTACCTCGATCTCTTGCTACCCTCCACCCCTGCACTATCCACCGTCATCTTGCACTCCATACCCTACTAATCGTCCATCTCCCTCTTACAACCCACTCTCCCTGCATCCTACAATAACCTGCAGCGCTGTATAACCCCTGTGGTTTAGCGCTTCTATTTGATTATAATAATAATAATAATGTCGAGATTTAAACAATTTGAAATCTTGAGCTATGATAAGGTTCCCAGATCATATATTAGAATTACTAAAACTTATTGTAAAGTTTTTTTTTTAAATTTTTCTTTACCCTGACCCATAAACTCCCCTCATATATATATATATATATATATATATATATATATATGCAAAAAGATCACAGTAAACAGGTGATATCAAAATATGCAAGAAACCACTATGAAAAATAGAAGAATTCAAGCTTTGTGACTACTACATTATCAAGGAACTATAACAGGAAACATGACAAGAAGCATATAGGGCGAGACTCACCTCACAGTCAATCACACTAACAAAGACTACACCTCACAGTAGCGTAACATCTCACGACTCTGTGAAGAGGAAATAAGAAGGACCTGAAACTCTTCCCCAAGAATTAAGATTAGTCCAATTTATTATTAAATTCTTCCCAAATTTTATTAATTATAAATGAATCCAATTTATATAAACCAAAGAAATATTCATATTATTTTCAAAACTGCTTTTAATGAAACATGATTCTATTATATTTCTCTCAACCATGGACTTGAGAGAAATATAATAGAATCATGTTTCATTAAAGCAGTTTTGAAAATAATATGAATATTTTTTTGGTTATATAAATTGATTCATTATAATTAATAAAATTTGGGAAGAATTTAATAATAAATTGGACTAATCTTAATTCTTGGGAAGAGTTCAGGTCCTTTTATTTTCCTCTCAGAGTCGTGAGATGTTACGCTACTGTGAGGTGAGTCTTGTTAGTGTGATGTGACTGTGAGTGTAGTCTGCCCTTATATAAGCCTTCTTGTCATGTTTCCTGTTATAGTTCCTTGATAATGTGAGTAGTCACGAAGCGCTGAATTCTTCTATTTTTCATAGTGGTTTTCTTGCATATATATATATACATTATATATATATATATATTACTGTGACCACGAACGAGTGGGTGTATATATATATATATATATATATATATATATATATATATATATATATATATATATATATATATATATATATATATATATATAATGAAGGCCTGTCAATGAATAAACAGAAATGTGGCCGGGAGGCTCGAACCTGGGGTCCTGAGATCAACAGATCCAGCACTTTACCACTGAGCTAAGGGGCTTCTAAAAGGAAAGTTTGACAGAAGTCACTGCTGTGTACTGTGTGTCAGTGGCTATCGTCTGTAACTACTGTCTTGTCCCACAGCTACTGTAGTTTCCACAGTAAATCTGTCCTCGCCTTCCTCAGAGCCACAGTCTATGAACGTATGATGTACTTCTGTCAATGCATAATATACGTCAATATGAATGCATGACATACTGTCAGTAGTACGTACTGTAGTATTTCACTTAGCCGTGAGTCACCACCTTCCCTGACTATGTGGCTAAACCATGACTCACTGCTGACCTAGCATGATGTTTGAATGCCGCCATGCCATCTGGGCACTGGGCAGGGCAGTTCAAGACGAGATATTAAGGAAACAGGTTAGGCTCTGGTGCTCTCCCATATTTTACTGTTAAAATACGTTACAAGCCATCCTACGTGTGTGTATCTACCCAGATCCATGTTTGAACCCCATACAATTGGTGGCAGCAGCGTTGTGGGCCTGGATTTATGGGTATTTATGCAGATATAAGATGATCAAGCAGGGTCATTGTGAGTGCCGCGGGCTTTCCCCAAGCCAGCCAGCCCGCCGTCTCTACACTCACCCCACATCCACCCAGCATCTCCAGCCTGCAAAGCCAGTTTGTACACCCATCTCTCAAGCTTCCTGGCTTCGTATGTGTGCTAATTGCTTTAACTTTCGAGGAGTTAATCCGGTTTTTGCAATTAAGCCAGCCAGTTAAGCCAGTCTGTGGGAGAGAGCCTCAGTTCATCATCTAGCCTGTCTCATCAGTCTTCCAACCTGCTCCTTCATGCTGTGTGCATAGTTACAAGCATTCAAGTCAGCCAGTCTCGAGGGCTTAAGCCAGCTGCTTCTCCAGCCAAGCCAGAAGTATGCCAAGCAAGTTCCTCTTTGAAGTATTGTCTCCAATATTCTTTTGTGCTACAGTGGTATTCACCATCCCTGTGGCATATTGTGGTTTAAGCCACCTGGGTTTTTTAAGTGACTGGTGTAGGTGTGCCAGGCGTGGGACAAATCAGCCTCCTCCCGCTCCCTCCACCAACCGCCACCCACCACCACTCACATCCCCGCCTGTGGCACTCTCCACCATAGAGTATTCTTTCACCCTTATTGTGGTCAAGAGCTGTATTTCACCTGTTTCACCTGAGTGCCATCTTTACAAAAGCCTAAGTGTGTAAGTCATCAGATTATGCACATTTCTTTGAGTTTCTCCAAGTGTGGGGTATGGTGTTGCCACTGCCAGCCATGACTTCCACCACCTCCTTTCCCTCACCACCTCTACCACCGCTTCGAAAACTTCAGTGATAATTTTCTGTTTACAGATAATTGCGTGTGTGACATTTCTACAGTTAATTGTGTTATTCAGAGACTTGTGCCTTCAGTGTAGACTCGGTGTTTTCTTGTCCATTAATTTACAATACTTTTCCAGTGTTATCATTCATTTTCGTGTCTCATTTTATATCTATGTTCTTTTGTATTATTTCTCTACACCTGAGGTAAGTATTCATTTCTTGTGTACAAATTTATTCTTTGTCTTGTGTTCAGTATAATTTTTTAAATATTTTTTTCAGTCATTTAGTGAAGTGCTTACTTACTTTTTTTTACTTTGTGTTCTTTCAGTGTTGTGTTTTACACAATATCAATATAGTATTGTGTGTTATTATTTTCTTGTGTTTTACCTCATTTTCATTGCATTTCCCTTGTTTTTTTCTGCTAATTCTGTACATTAGTTCATTCAGTGCTTTTTTCCCCAGTGTCCTAAATTACCAATATTTTGTACTATTTATATATACAGTGCCTAATTTGTTTGAGCTTTACAGACATTTGCGTGTACTCTTGTCCCTTATTTTGTGTGAACACCAAGAACTTTATTCACTTATTGATAACAGCGAGCCTTTAGTGCAAGAGAATTTTGTACAATATAAGTCCCATGTACCTGTGAGTGATCCCTTGATGTTTCTGTGTTCCACAGCTTGTAAGTGTTTAATTTTTAGTTTTGTACATTGTGTCATTTTTAATAATTTTATCAATATTTCTTTGAACAAATTCACTCCTAGTGTTATTTTACATTTTTTTTTAACGTAAAGTATTATCATTGCTCTGTAAAGTACATTGTTTTGCTTAATTTACACTTAAGAGTTAAAGAGTTAAACTTTTTATTGATAAATTGACTAATTCTGCAACTTACTTGCATTGTGAAATTTATTGTTCTTCAGTGATTAATTGCTTTCATAATTTTTTTTATAGTATTTTGTGCTTTATTTTATTTTAATCAGTTTATTTCTAAAAAGTGATAAATTAAATTCAGTGCAATCTTTTCAGTACATACATATTACAATTCACTTAGTTGTGTCATCATTGCATATTAATTTATTTAGTGTTATTTTCTTTTTAGAAAATTTGTTTTTCCAGCATATTGTCCAATTGCATATACAGTGGTACCCCGAGTTTCGTACATAATTCGTTCCAGACGGCTGTTCGAGTGCCATTACCGAACGAATTTGTTCCCATAAGGAATAATGTAAATTAGATTAATCCTTTTCAGACCCTCAAAAATACATTTACAAAAGCACTTACAATAATACACTTACATAATTGTTCGAGTTGGGAGCTGTACGAAATTCGGGGTGCCACTGTAATTTAGTGATTCTGTTTTATACTTTTTGCATTGATTTACCATTTTATTATCAAATTTCTTTATTGAATTAAGAGTAAAGACAGCTCACTTTTGCAGTTCACTCAAATTACAGTAAAATTTCCCTTTTCTTGTATTTTCAATGTTTCTTTATCTTGAACAGTACATTTCAGTGAGTTGTCCTTTCTTATGCAATGTGTCTTAAACATTTTAATTATGCAAAACTAGTTAAATATTTTTCATTTCAATTTTAGCTACAGTGGACCCTCGGTTAACGAATACCCCGGAAATCGTGCAATTATGTAAGTATAATTTTGTAAGTTCTTGTGGAAGTGTATTTTTGGGGTCTGAAATAGACTAACCTACGTGAAATTTTTCTTAAGGGAGTAAATTCGTGTAATGGCACTTGAGCAGACTTCAGGAGTGAAGTTTTTACGAAACTCGGGGGTCCACTGTACTTGTGTTATATCTTTTATTATTCATTGTTCTGTGTGTTATGGTAGATCATTTCACCAGATATTGTGAGTTAGTTCCTATTGCAGATAAGACTACCGAGACAGTAGCTAAAGCATTTAAAGAACGTATAATCTGCAGACATACAACTCCTAAATCCCTAGTAACAGATAATGGAGGCGAATTCTGTAATGAGATTCTCAAAAATTTGTGTACCTTGTACAAGATCTAGAAATCAACAATTGTTCCTCACCATCCTGCCAGTAATGGTTTAGCAGAAAGAACTAATAAGATAGTACTTGATGTCTTGAGAGCCATTATCAGTCCCAATAGTGCAACCTGGGATGAAGTTATAAGTGATGTTCAGTGTGCAATAAATTTGCTTACACAATGCTTCAATAGGTGACACTCCACATTATGCGTTGTACGGTGTAGATAAGGGTTTGCCTTATGAGTTGTTATATTCTAACCCGAAACCAAATTAAAATCCTGATGATTTCATAGCAACTCGTACCAGCTTAGCTCAGTGTTTTTAGAAGAGTTCGAGAAACACTTAAAAACTCAACAGCAGAATTTACAAGTCACTAATACTCGAGCAAAACCGACCAAAATTAAAGTAGGTTCAAGAGTTATGCTGACTAACTTTAAGAAAACGTCCGCAATGCCTAAGCTTGATCAAAAGTTTGTTGGTCCTTATCGAGTAGTTGAACGTGTTAATGGCAATAAGTATAAAGTTAGAGAAATAAGTACGGGTCAGTATAAGGAATCGCATTTAGATCATATGAAGTTAGTATGCGATAAGGATGAGGTCCCTGTCAACCAGACAAATGAGACAGACTCTGACAATCCTCCTGACACTGTACCCTCTACCTCAAATAATCAGTCAAATGAACATCCTGAATGTCGTTATTTCCTACGTACATGACAAATATTGAGAAATCCTCAAGTATCATTTGTAAATACCAATTTAGATCTTCCTCAACCACAAATTGAGTTACCCATTGCAACAGAGTTTGATCCTCCCAGAGATAACCATTCTGCATATGTAAATCTCACCCTAGCAGAGTTAGGGTTAAATGTAAATAACCTGTATAGATGAATAATATAGTTTAATATGTATTTCAACTGTATGTTACTATATCAACTTAGTGTTAAAGAAATTTTTTTGTGTGTTCACATTCTCTCCGAATTCTGAGCTTTAACAGTCATAGATTTGAGTGCACCAAGTCTGCCTTTTCTGTTAAATACTCCTTCTTTGTACATATACTTTCTCAGAATCCGTAGATCACATGAATACAGATCGATCGATCATTTTTATATCATTTATTGTACTATTCCACCGTTGATTCTATCTATGCCCATGAATTCTGATATATCACACTTGTAATGCATTACATTAACATCCATTCCAATAATATCCTTATGTATAGTTATCATTTTTAGTTGTGTACCTTGACATTGTATAGAATCAGCCCAGAGCCGTACATCTGTAGCCTCTAATTTGTATTAGCTGTATGTCAGGATGCCATACGTTAGCGTCGCCGAGCTGTCAGTTGTTCGTACTGTAATATTTCAGTTAGCCATGAGTCACTGCCTTCCCTGACTATGTGGCTAAACCGTTAGTGACTCACTGCTGACCTAGCATGATGTTTGAATGCCGCTGTTGCTTTCCGGGCACTGGGCAGGGCAGTTCAAGACGAGACATTAAGGAGACAGGTTAGGCTCTGGTGCTCTCCCATATTTTACTATTAATATACGTTACAAGCCATCCTGTGTGTGTGTCCATGTTCGAACCCCATACAACAATACGTCAGTATGAACACATGACATACATCAGAATGAGGACTGCTGGTGACTCTCATATGTCATGAATGTATAAGCGTGTGACATACGTCAGTATGAATGCATGACATGTCGTCATGTATCGAAATGCATGACATACGTCAGTATGAATGCATGACATACGTCGGAATGCATGACTAGTCGATGAAGCATGACATACGTCGTATGAATGCATGACATCGTCGTATGAATGCATGACATACGTCGGTATGAATGCATGACATACGTCGGTATGAATGCATGACATACGTCGGTATGAATGCATGACATACGTCGGTATGAATGCATGACATACGTCGGTATGAATGCATGACATACGTCGGTATGAATGCATGACATACGTCGGTATGAATGCATGACATACGTCAGAATGAACGCACCTTCATAAACTAAACCTTAAGGGTGAAATTGCCTTAATACTGGTAATGGCCTGATAACCTTATCACTTCACCGGATCAAACCTCATTACCTCACATTTCCCAAGCACTATATGGGGCCCCATACGGATTTAGCGTTTCCCTCCCCCTATTTCTGACCCGTCAAGCTGTTGGTAGTCAGTGGGGTGCACAATGGTGCACCCCACTAAGTAGTGGGTACACCACTTACCCACTGGCAGAAAGAATCACTATAGAGAATGGGCCACTGACACTGGTACTCATTTAAGGGGACCACTGACTGGTACTCATTTAAGGGGACCACTGACACTGGTACTCATTTAAGGGGACCACTGACACTGGTACTCATTTAAGGGGACCATTGACACTGGTACTCATTTAAGGGGACCACTGACACTGGCACTCATTTAAGGGGACCACTGACTGGTACTCATTTAAGGGGACCACTGACACTGGTACTCATTTAAGGGGACCACTGACACTGGTACTCATTTAAGGGGACCATTGACACTGGTACTCATTTAAGGGGACCACTGACACTGGCACTCATTTAAGGGGACCACTGACACTGGCACTCATTTAAGGGGACCACTGACACTGGGCAGGTGTGATGCAGCAGGTGTGGTTGGGTAGATATGGTGGGGCACATGGGGTGCAGCAGGTGTGGTGGGGCAGATGGGGTGCGGCAGATGTGGGGAGGCAGGTATAGGGGCGTCACAATCATTCAAGGCCACACCTACACTTTCATTCTTGTATACAAATGATCTGTGGGATGTTGATTGTATCTCCTGGGTTTAGAAAAGTGATCTCTCCCTTGTAAATATAAACTTTTTATTATCCTGTGTTATCAGTGTAATTATAATTGTATTAGTGGCTAAATATATAATTACACTGTTAACAATTAGTGCTGGTCAGTATAAGGAATTCCACTTAGACCATATGAAGTTAGTATGCCATGATGAGATTCCTGGCACCCAGACAGACCCTGACAATCCCTCTAACCTGGTACCTTCTTCTAATAACCTGACTGACGAAAAAAACCGAGTGTCGGTATTCTTTACGTACATGACAAGTGATGTTGTGATCTTTGAAAGTGAGATTTTCTTACATTATCACTCCTGGGTCTTTCACATTAGTTTTTCAATCTATTTTGTATCCACAAGCTTCAGTTGTTAATGCTGATGTTGATCCTCCACAGTCACGGCATGTGTTAGCCGTTGACGCAGAATTTGACCCCCTAGAGATGACTCTGCATATGTAAATCTTGCTCTAGCAGAGTTGGGGTTAAATGTAAATAATTTGTATAGATAAGTATAGTCCATTAAGTACTCAACTGTGTGTGATAAGCCTTATAGTATGTCAGTTTATATGTTGATCAATTTTTTTTTTTTTTTTTTACAGTATTCACATTCTCTCCGAATTCTGAGATTTAACAGTACAAGACTTGCGTACACCAAGTTTGCCTTTTCTGTTAAAAACTTTCTACTTTGTAAATATATTTCCCCAGAATCCATCGATCATGTGAATACCGATCGATCGATCGATCAATAATGCCATGATCCACCATGATTTGTAATTCATTACGTTCAATTGTTTTATGTTGTTGTGTACACTGTTTCTTAGTATCGTATAAAATCAGCCCAGAGCCTGAAATGTCTGCCGTCTATCCTTTTTTTTTTTTTTTTTATTTATCTGTTTGTCGGGGACGCCTTACGTTAGCATTGCTGAGCTGTTAACAGTAATCATATATGTAGCCCATAATAGTTATAACAAGGGTCCCTTGTTATGATGACGTCACGTTCTCTCCAGCCAGGCTGACCAGACATGCTGATACAAACAGGATTTCCATCCAAGTATACAAATATAGATTTTTATTTCTTTGCGAAGGTTCCACTGTGTAATTTACATTTTATATAATCTTAAGTACAAAGAAAGCCACAACAGTCTTCTGTGTTTCTTTCATCACAACATGCAAGAAGCCCAGCTTACACCTACCACTGTCAAGATCGTCACGTTGATTTCCCTTAACCTCTCCTCGTGTGTGTGTGTGTGTGTCTTCACCTCCTAAATGCACTTTCTTTTATGAACATTTCCTTGTGAACAATTGTGTTGAGGCTGCGACCTTACCAAGTGTTGACTGCAACACTGTCTCCGGCCTTCACTACAACACTGTCCCCAGCATTCACTGCAATATCCCCAACCTTCACAACAACACTGTCGTCAACCTTCACTACAACACTGTCAGCCTTCACTACAACACTGTCCCCAACCTTCACAACAACACTGTCGTCAACCTTCACTACAACACTGTCAGCCTTCACTACAACACTGTCCCCAACCTTCACAACAACAATGCCCCCTGACGTCACCAGAGTCCTGGTGACTGACATTACAGAAGCCAGCTGACACTTCTATTCTTTCTACGTCTTTACCTCTAAAACGTGTCTTTTGTAATTTTTTTTACACTTTTGTTCCAACATGATTACAGATAAAGAGTTGGAGTATTTTACAAACTCAGAACTGCTATTCCACACTAGGATATCTCATAACGCATCTCTAATAAAACTATATTATTGAGTATAATAGTAATGTTCCTGAACGAGTGCTTTAATATGGGCATTGGTAAAGTGAGATCCTGTAGTCAAGGATGGCAATGTTACTTTTACAAACACAAGGAAAATGATGGGTTGGATAACTAGAATGTTCAGAACAAGAGGTGCCAAGCCAGTGATGATACTCTTTATGTCACTACTCTCATATCTGAAATATTGCCAGTCGTTTATTTCCTTAATCAGGAAAAATATCAGATCTGGAGAATGTACAAGGAACATTCACTGAATTACTAGGAATGTTTAGTCTCTCTCGAATTGTATTTCTTTGAAGGGAGGCGAGAAACAGTGACTATAATCTATACCTGCAAGATTCTGAAATCACCCCTTATGAAAGCAAGAGGCTGGACACATGGTGCAAAGTACACCCAATGAAAGGAAGTGGTAAATACATATACTGTAAGATAAATCAGTGAGCAGAGACCAAGACTCTACATGCCCCTTACATTAATTTGTATTCCCTGGGATGCAGGCGAGAGAGATACATGATAATATACACTTGGAAAATCCTAGAGGAATTAGTACCAAACTAGCACATGAAAATCACTCCCTATGAAAAAAGACTCGGCAGGAGATGCAAAATTTTCCCATTGAAAAGCAGGGGTGCCACGAGTATACTGAGAGAGAACACAATAAATGTCAGGGGCCCAAGACTGTTCAACTGCCTCCCAGCATACATAAGGGGGGATTACCAATAGACCCCTGGCTGTCTTCAAGAAGGCACTGGACAGGCACCTAAAGTCAGTAGTTGACCAGCCGGGTTGTGGTTCGTACGTCAGTTTGCGTGCGGCCAGCAGTAACACCCTGGTTGATCAGACCCTGATCCACCACGAGGCATGGTCTTAGACCGAGCCGCGGGGGCGTTAACCCCCGAAACCCTCTCCAGGTATACATCCGTAAGGGAAGTTACCAACAAGGTCCTGACTGTCTTCAAGAGGGAAGTGGATAAGTTCCTAAAGTCAGTTTCTGATTTGCCGAGATTTGTTGCATATGTTTGACTGCGTGCAGCCAGCAGTAACAGCCTAGTTGACCAGGCCTTCATCCACCAGGAGGCCTGGTTATGGACTGGATCACAGAGGAGTTGACCCCTCTCAGGTAACAAAAAAATATTTGGATCCCGCAGTGAGCTCACACTTATAAAATCAAATGGACTCACAACTATGGAAAGCAAGCCTTTGACTCAACGTTTCGCTCTTAAGTAAAATTTTATTCAAACCATTCTTAGAGCGAAACATTGTGTGCGCACTTGTGTGTTTGCCTAAATACCTTTCTGGGTTACACCTTTCCAAGGTGTACAGGTAAAGGTTAGAATGCAGTCACCTGCACAGGAATGCGACTCAGAGATGATATTTAGCAGACAGTTGTAGAAAATATTAAGCAACAAGAAAGCGAAGACACTACCTTGTGACCCCCACCAGTTGAGTCTCTCACATTTCCTTTGTTGAGATATACCCTGAGACAACACTCTTGAAGGTACGAACGAGGGAGTATGGCGTCAGAGATTCCTAGTGCTTGTAGCTTTCTCAAGATGACTAGAAGACCTTACAGGGTGACTAGAAGCCATACCTTACAGTGTGACTAGAAGCCATACCTTACAGGGTGACTAGAAGCCATACCTTACAGGGTGACTAGAAGCCATACCTTACAGGGTGACTAGAAGCCATACCTTACAGGGTGACTAGAAGCCATACCTTACAGGGTGACTAGAAGCCATACCTTACAGGGTGACTAGAAGCCATACCTTACAGGGTGACTAGAAGCCATACCTTACAGGGTGACTAGAAGCCATACCTTACAGGGTGACTAGAAGCCATACCTTACAGGGTGACTAGAAGCCATACCTTACAGGGTGACTAGAAGCCATACCTTACAGGGTGACTAGAAGCCATACCTTACAGGGTGACTAGAAGCCATACCTTACAGGGTGACTAGAAGCCATACCTTACAGGGTGACTAGAAGCCGCACCTTACAGGGCGACTAGAAGCCACACCTTACAGGGCGACTAGAAGCCACACCTTCATATAAACGTATAACCACAATGTATTGATTTATTATCCATACATCTCCATTCATTATCCAAACATTTCATAATCTCAATCTCTGAAATATTTAAACAACAAGTGAAAATGTTTACCAAGATATTATCATTTCTGTTCCTTATTCGTCTGAAATTCTCAAAGACAATTCTCTCTTTCTGAGGTTAAAATATATCGTTGGTAATGACTTAGTTTTTACCGCAAGTGTAAAGTATTAATTTATCTTTCCGTATAAATCGTGTGGAAATTATTTGTGTACGAGGTCACAGGAGCAGGAAAATGAAGTTAGTACTAAAGTATACTCCGGATGTTAGCTTTTCCTTTACCAAATATTCCCATCATCAAATCTGGATGCAAATGGAAGAAATCACAATAAAATGCGTGATTGCAAATAAGAAAAATGCCACAGTGAAAATAGGAAATAAAACCTGAGTGGTGTCACGTGCTTACACATTTTCAGAGGAATGTGAAGAAGAGGCAAGAGAAGCACATTTTATTTACAATGTATATAGCAGGTATAAGTAGTACTATACTGTGTGAGAGTTTGGAAATATGGAGTATAGATGTGAGAACTCTTATTACTACAGCTTAATACACCCGTACAGAGGATAGTTTTAACCAGCTCGAAGTTCACGAGGGTCTGGAGGTGCATAGATGCCCCTGCATGCGAGGTACCTTCCCCTGGGGTGCCAAAGGGAAGGAAACCCAGGGAAGGTGCCAGCATTCATTGAGGGTAGACAATCTACCGTGCAACGTGCAGGAATGTCATACTTGTGAATCATGTTGAATGCAATATTTGCACACAGCTCACGCCATAGAAACTAAACGAAGATGAGTGAAAAAATGCCTGTTTATAAACGAAACAAATTTAAATGATCTTACTAAAAGTCACAGTCCCTTACATAGAGCCTAGAGATGTTGATGTGATCTCTTAAAAGGGTGATGTGATCTCTTAAAAGGCTGATGTGATCTCTTAAAAGGCTGATGTGATCTCTTAAAAGGCTGATGTGATCTCTTAAAAGGTTGATGTGATCTCTTAAAAGGGTGATGACCTCGGTAACAATAACGTCCATACAGGAGTCGAGGTTGATTGCATTTATTGTTTCCTTGTGAAAGTGTCTGGAGGCGGCCGCCTCTGCTTTCCTCACCAGGATTCTAATCTCCTTCACTCAGATTGGTATGTGGTGAGTGTTGCTGCTGTTTCTGTTGCTGCTGTTTCTGTTGCTGCTGTTTCTGTTGCTGCTGCTGTTTCTGTTGCTGCTGCTGTTTCTGTTGCTGCTGCTGTTTCTGTTGCTGTTGATGATTCTGATGTTGCTCCTTGTGATGATGTTAGTGCTGGTAATACTGTTATTGCATTACACACACAACCCGCACATATAAAAGAGAGGAGCTTACGACGACGTTTCGGCCCGACTTGGACCATTTACAAAGTCACACTAACACACAGAGACAGAGGAAGGGTATTTGTGTGTGTATTGTTCCAGTCACGGTATTGTGCCTTTTTTGTTATCTGTTATTGCATATTAATATCCATGACTTGCCCCTCTCTCTCTCTCTCTCTCTCTCTCTCTCTCTCTCTCTCTCTCTCTCTCTCTCTCTCTCTCTCTCTCTCCTCCTTACCTCCCACTCTAAGCATCTTCATCCCTCTCATCTCACTAATTGCCACTCAGCTCCACTCAGTCTCCACTCTTTCTCGCTTTCCCTCTCTGGCTTCGCTTTTCCTTCGCTCTCACTCTTCCCTCTCACTCTCTCCGCTCTCAAGCTCTCATTAATTCTCCACCCTGAGAACCCTGCTCCCCCCCCCCTCCTTTTCTGAGAACCTCCTCAAATTATTAATAAATTATTTTCACTCCAAAGCATCTGTGAAAACAAATGTAAATTCCCAGAAAAATATTTGATTTTAAAATTTATATATCGACGAGATTTTTCAAGATTCAGTCAAGTCTTGAGGACGGGGGGGGGGGGGGATGATGTAGGCTGTCTGTCTCGAAAAAGTTTGTTTGTATATAATAATAATAATTCTTATAATAATTAAAAAATACAAAAGAATGAGTTTTATTACAGAGAATATTTAAATACATCATTGTCTTAGCAAACTTAATTACGGCCTGTTTTTGTTGATACTGTTGTTGCTGCTGTTGATACTGTTGTGGCTGTTGATACTGTTGTTGTTGATACTGTTGTTGCTGCTATTGATACTGTTGATGCTGTTGATACTGCTGTTGATACTGTTGTTGCTGTTGATACTGTTGTTGCTGCTGTTGATACTGTTGTTGCTGTTGATACTGTTGTTGCTGTTGCTGCTGTTGATACTGTTGCTGTTGCTGCTGTTGATACTGTTGCTGTTGTTGATACTGTTGCTGCTGTTGATACTGTTGATACTGTTGCTGCTGCTACTTTGTTGACATACTGTTGCTGGTAGTGTTGCTGATGGTAGTGATGGTGGTGGTGGTAGTGATGGTGGTAGTGATAGTGGTGGTGGTAGTGATGGTGGTAGTGATGGTAGTGGTGATGTTAGTGGTGATGGTGGTGGTAGGGATAGTAGTGGTGGTAGTGATGGTGGTAGTGAGGGTAGTGGTGATGTTAGTGGTGGTGGTGGTGGTAGTGATGGTGGTAGTGATGGTAGTGGTGGTGATAGTTGTGGTGGTAGTGGTGGTGATAGTTGTGGTGGTAGTGATGGTGATAGTGATGGTGGTAGTGGTGGTGGTAGTGTTGCTGATGGTAGTGATGGTGGTAGTGGTGGTGGTTGTGTTGCTGATGGTAGTGATGGTGGTAGTAGTGGTGTCGTCATTGTCGTATATTATTGTAGTTCGATATCTTTGTGTTATAAAAACATCTGGCATCTTAAATCAGTGATAACTTGCCTGTCTCGTGGCACATGGTTCGAGTCACCGTCCATTCTCTTCATTTGATAGTCGTTCATTATGACTTATCTTGGGTCCATACTCTCTTAAGATAACTAACTGTATGACCCCTGTGAGTTTAGCGCTTAGTTTTGATTATAATAAAGATAATGGGAGGATTGAATTGTCATATTGTAGCTTGTATCTCCTGTTGTTTAGTGATGAGTTGTATATAACAGTAACACTTTTGAGCCTTAGTAATTTCTGTTGTACCTGTGTGTCAGTATTACAGTCTTTCCAGGTTATTAAATCCCTGTCTACTTTTCATCAGTTTTTCCTCTGCCTTCTCACTATCTGTTACTCTCCAGAGAATATGGTATCTGCTGTCACCTCTCCTGGTTTCCGTGATTGCCATAAGGTCAAGGTGGTCTTCCTTTACTCTGCTTTTTAGTTTTGTTGATCTTGTTTCAGATCCACTCCTTGATCACCTATACTAGTATGAGTTATGTTCACTAGTTCAATAGTTGTTAATTTTCGGTTAGACCTTAAGGCGGTATGGAAACATCGGAGCGTGATTCACTATGACACCTATCAGTACGTAGGTACCTGGGTGTTATTCGACTGGTGTGGGTCGCTTCCTGGTGGACAAATTGACCTAATTTATGGGAAATGCTCTGCATAACCAGGGACTTTCTATATAGTATGTTGTTAATGTCAGCTATGGTCTGTATAAGTTGTATCATGTACTGGTAGAAATAAAGATTATTATTATTATTATTATAAAGGAGGATGGAAGGAGAAGAGAAGAAATATTTGCCGTGAAAAATTTAATAAATCATAATATTTTATAAGAAGTGAAAAAAAAAGTTGGTGTTTTTCAATATTTTTAGAGTTTTAAGGATCCCCCCCAAAAAAAAAAAAAAATACTAAAATTATTTTTTCACTAAAATTTTGTAAAAAAAAAAATTAATTTTGAGTGAAATACAGAGAGAGAGAGAGAGAGAGGGGGGGGGAGCAGCAAGAAGGAATGGAAAGGTAATTTAAAATGTGTTTTGTGATGTACAGATGTACAGACCATCGTCACCAGAATTATAACTTCTCGCAACTCAACCTAATTTTAATGAGGCGGTAACAACCATCTGCTTTATTGGCAATTATCAAGGCAATTATTAATGTAATTTTAGAAGCAATGACTTGTTGGAGGGGCAGGAAGAGGCTCTAGTAAGTAATTAAGAGACAGAAATGAAAGAAAATTATATGAAATGCATTTAGACACGAAAATTATACACACACAGCGGGGCCAGGAGCTGTGAATCGACCCCTGCAACCACAACTAGGTGAGTACACACAATATAATTTATTTACATAGGAAGACAGTGTAAAGGGTAAAATTAAGAGTGTATTTTTAGTGATATATAATTGGTCTATAATGTAAATAATCACAAAAAAAGTTTTACCCAAAATAAAAAAACTTTGACAATTATGTTTGATATCTGAATTTTAAATGAAATTTTGAAATAAGATGAAGGTGTTTGGAGAGTCTACCTGTCTACCTCAGGTAGGTAGATTGAGGCCTTTTTTGTTAAATTTAGGAGAGTAGGGGAGTTTAACAATGATGTACACTGTTAACTTTAACAATGATGTTCACTGTTAACTTTAACAATAATGTTCAATGTTAACCTTAACAATGATGTTCAATGTTAACCTTAACAATGATGTTCAATGTTAACTTTAACAATGATGTTCAATGTTAACTTTAACAATGATGTTCAATGTTAACCTTAACAATGATGTTCACTGTTAACTTTAACAATGATGTTCAATGTTAACCTTAACAATGATGTTCAATGTTAACCTTAACAATGATGTTCAATGTTAACTTTAACAATGATGTTCAATGTTAACTTTAACAATGATGTTCACTGTTAACTTTAACAATAATGTTCAATGTTAACCTTAACAATGATGTTCAATGTTAACCTTAACAATGATGTTCAATGTTAACTTTAACAATGATGTTCAATGTTAACTTTAACAATGATGTTCAATGTTAACTTTAACAATGATGTTCAATGTTAACTTTAACAATGATGTTCAATGTTAACTTTAACAATGATGTTCAATGTTAACTTTAACAATGATGTTCAATGTTAACTTTAACAATGATGTTCACTGTTAACTTTAACAATGATGTTCAATGTTAACTTTAACAATGATGTTCAATGTTAACTTTAACAATGATGTTCAATGTTAACCTTAACAATGATGTTCAATGTTAACCTTAACAATGATGTTCAATGTTAACCTTAACAATGATGTTCAATGTTAACTTTAACAATGATGTTCAATGTTAACTTTAACAATGATGTTCAATGTTAACTTTAACAATGATGTTCAATGTTAACTTTAACAATAATGTTCAATGTTAACAACTTTAACAATAATGTTCAATGTTAACAAGTTAAATTATTTTTAGGTTGACATTATTTAAAACTTTTCTTAATATTACAGAAATTTTGCTCCTCTCTTTTTTCTGTTTTCCTTCTTTTTCGTCTCTTCGTTTTCACTTTTCCTTCTTTTATTCTCGTTTTCTTCTTTTTCTCTTTTCTGTTTCTCTCTTCCTTTTTCTCAATTCCTTCTTTTTGTCTGTCTTTATCTTTTTCTTTTGTTCTTTTCTACTCTTCTTTCTCTCACATCCTTTATCACGTATGCTGCTTCCTCACAGCACTTTACATTTTGTTACTCTACTTACCCTCTCTCCTCTCTCTCTCTCTCTCTCTCTCTCTCTCTCTCTCTCTCTCTCTCTCTCTCTCTCTCTTCCTTCCCTCCCTCCTCTTTCCACCTTCCTTTGCTCGGTGCCACTGGAAGAAGGGGAGAATGAGGGAAGAAAGGGAGTGCCAAGGAAGAATGGATGATGAGGGAGGTATAGTCTCAGGCGGGTTTGTGTGTACTCGTATGTGGTTACAGGGGTCAAGTCACAGCTCCTGGCCCCGTCTCTTCGCTGTGTGAGAGAGAGAGGTGTTAAAATAGAAAGGGAGAGAAGGGGATGGGTAATGATGCATGAAAAGAGGCTGACAGAGCAAAAGAGGCGAAATTAATAAACTTGAAGAGAGAGGAGGAAGAGAGAGGGAGGGAGGGAAGAGAGGGTAGAGGGAGAAGGGAGGGAGGGTAGAGAGGAAGAGATAGGGAAACATTTAAAATGAGGCGAGACAGGATAAAAGGCAAACTAAAAGGTACACAGGAACATGTAAAATATAGAATCAAGTGTAAAAAAACAAGGGAAGGGGAAGAGAGAGCGAAGTTGGGCAAGGTAGAGGAAGAAGATGGTGGGCAAGAAACACTTGAGAGCAGCAGAGGGAGGGCAAGACGATCACCAGGGTTATAATAGTCTGGGGAATCCGGAAGTTCTCACTAACCCCACCCACCCATTGGCACTGTTTCTTACCTACCTCTCTCACACTAGTGTGGCACTGTTCCTTACCTACCTCTCTCACACTAGTGTGGCACTGTTCCTTACCTACCTATCTCGCACTGATGTGGCACTGTTCCTTACCTACCTCTCAGTGGTGTGGCACTGTTCCTTACCTCTCACATTGGTGTGGCACTGTTCCTTACCTACCTCTCACATTGGTGTGGCACTGTTCCTTACCTACCTCTCTCACTGGTGTGGCACTGTTCCTTACCTACTTCTCTCACGTTAGTGTGGCACTGTTCCTTACCTAATTCATCAGGATGGTAGCTATCCCATATTTTAACAATGGGATACCATACAGTAGGTCTCTGTCCTGTTCATCCCATCTCTCTGGCCCCCCTGTTCCCTCTCTTTCACTACCATCGTTACCATCTCTCTCCACCTTTCCCTCACACTTCAGAAGTTCTCTTAACCTTTAAGTGATCGAATTTTTTTTTAGTGGACCCCATCAACTAAGTTTCCCGCCAAATATTCCCTGTAGGGGCCCCAGAATTTCCCGCCAAACATGCATGGGCTAGCGCCTTTGTTTACCTTGTTTTGGCGGGAACTTCAGCTGCTCGCGCAGGCCACCATCGCTTTTTTTTTTTTTTTTTTTTTACATTTACCCCGTTTGTTTGTTGTGTGTTGGTCGAGTTGTTTGTCGCTTTGTGTTTTATGTTGTATTTGTCGTGCGTCTGTCGTTTCCTTGTGTTATGCTATATTTGTCATGTATCTGACATTCCTTTGTGTCTATGCTGTATTTGTCGTAAGTGTGACGTTCTCTAGTGTCATTTTTGTTTTTATTTTGTATTTGTCGTGTGTCTGTCGCTTTGTATTGTTTTTATGTTGTATTTAGACCAATATATTGGTGCTTATACTGAAACGAGTTCAGCAATTCCAATTTCCCGCTAGAATACAACAGTGCGTAGATGCCAGAACAAATGGAGGTCTAGAGTTGAACTCAGGACCAGAGATATAGTGTCAACTCGGGACCAGAGATAGTGTCAACGGCCAGGATCAGTGTCAATCGCCAGGAACAGTGTCAACTGGGCCAGAATATAGCGTCAACTCGGGACCAGAGATATAGTGTCAACTCGGGGCCAGAGATATAGCGTCAACTCGGGACCAGAAGGCATGACCAAGTAGCGTCAACTCGGGACCAGAGATATAGCGTCAAATCGGGACCAGAGATATAGCGTCAACTCGGGACCAGAGATATAGCGTCAACTCGGGACCAGAGATATAGCGTCAACTCGGGACCAGAGATATAGCGTCAACTCGGGACCAGAGATATAGCGTCAACTCGGGACCAGAGATATAGCGTCAACTCGGGACCAGAGATATAGCGTCAACTCGGGACCAGAGATATAGCGTCAACTCGGGACCAGAGATATAGCGTCAACTCGGGACCAGAGATATAGCGTCAACTCGGGACCAGAGATATAGCGTCAACTCGGGACCAGAGATATAGCGTCAACTCGGGACCAGAGATATAGCGTCAACTCGGGACCAGAGATATAGCGTCAACTCGGGACCAGAGATATAGCGTCAACTCGGGACCAGAGATATAGCGTCAACTCGGGACCAGAGATATAGCGTCAACTCGGGACCAGAGATATAGCGTCAACTCGGGACCAGAGATATAGCGTCAACTCGGGACCAGAGATATAGCGTCAACTCGGGACCAGAGATATAGCGTCAACTGACCAGAGGCCAAGACGATATAGCGTCAACTCGGGACCAGAGATATAGCGTCAACTCGGGACCAGAGATATAGCGTCAACTCGGGACCAGAGATATAGCGTCAACTCGGGACCAGAGATATAGTGTCTCCACAACACAACCTATCAGAAACGTCAGGTATCGTTAATTAATGGTCTGTGAACAGAGTTGCGAGATGTATGTTCTGGGCTCACGAACGGAGACATACTCTACCAAAACAGTCTAAATCACATGAGCCGAGGAGAATAGCAGTCTCCCAGAGCAGCAGAGAGGATATTGCTTTCACAGGCAACAGCTAGAGAGAGGAGGAGGCAGAGCCTGCAGCTCCATCAGGTGACTCGTAGTAGCTTACCCCTGACACCAAGTGTGAAACAAGCGGGCAGGCATTGAAAATGGTATAAAACACTTGACAAGTTGAAGATTAAGACACATGTGCAATAGTTGGGTATCTTTATTGATATGTTTTGCCTACACAGTAGGCTTCTTCAGTCAAATACTAAGGGAGCAGTAGTAATGAAATAAAGATGATGTAATCAGTCTATCAACCTTGGAGAAAAAGTATTTGAGGTGGTCAGTCCTTCAGCCTGGCTGAGTATTTGAGGTTGCCCTACACTAGCCTGGAACCTAACCTACTCTATAAGTGAGGCCCTACACTAGCCTGGAACCTAACCTGCTGTATAAGCAGGGCCCTACACTAGCCTGGAACCTAACCTGCTGCATAAGTGGGGCCCTTCACTAGCCCGGAACGTAACCTTCTGTATAAGTGGAGCCCTACACTAGCCTGGAGCCTAACCTGCTGTATAAGGATGGTCCTACACTAGCCTGGAGCCTAACCTGCTGCATAAGTGGGGTCCTACACTAGCTTGGAACCTAACCTGCTGTATAAGTGGGGCTCTACACTAGCTTGGAACCTAACCTGCTGTATAAGTGGGGCCCTACACTAGCCTGGAGCCTAACCTGCTGTATAAGTGGGCCCTACACTAGCCTGGAGCCTAACCTGCTGTATAAGCGGGGCCCATCTATATTAAAGATGAGTAGTGAATACAAGATTGTCATTCTGATATTAACTCCGGGTGGATTAGTAACCCAGCGTAAGTCAAGAAAGCTAAGCAGTGTGGCTTGTTACCACTGGGGTTCTTTGAGCTGCTTCTACCCCTGGGTGATGCCCAAGGATACCTTCCCAGGATGTCGTCCCCCAGGATGCTGCCCCTAGGATGCCGCCCCCAGGATGCTGCCCCTAGGATGCTGCCCCTAGGATGCCGCCCCCAGGATGCCGTCCCCAGGATGCTGCCCCATAGTATGCCGCCACCAGGATGCTGCCCCCAGGATGTTGCCCCTAGTATGCCGCTCCCAGGATGCCACCCACAACAGTGGTCACATGGGCGTGTCTTCCATTTTGTCCAAATGTTTTACTTACAATGGAAGCCGGGAATAGAGGAACTGTTTATTGTTTACATGAATATACAACTACAAACACTTGTTTACTCTTAAAAATGTCAAATAAAACAATATGCCTTGAGATCTCAAGCTGGTAGCCTGTCTCTCTGGGTGGGGTAAGATGGAGGAGACAGAGATATTTTTAAAGCCTGTGATAGTGAATGTTAAGTTGTGAGAGATGTGGCACCTGCTGCCGCGGTGCCTGGCACTGGTGTAGCAGAGAGATCTAGATCACTTTTTACATAAATCCTTCACCATTTCTAACATGTCAATACACAATATATTGTCAATACAAAGTCAATACGCAATACTCTGTCAGTACACAGTAATACACAATACACTCTCAGTACACTCTCAATACACAGTAATACACAATACACACGTATACACACGTAATACCATAGGCTGGTAATAAATACATGTATAATCTCTGTTAGATCATTATTATAACATAAACCACCAATTATAGAAGCAGATGTATTAATTAAAAAGAAAAAATCACATAAAACCGAGAACACTATGTAAACCCAGATATTGGAACACCTGGGCAGTATAGATACACACCTGGGCAGTGTAGATACACACCTGGGCAGTGTGGATACACACCTGGGCAGTGTGGATACACACCTGGGCAGTGTGGATACGCACCTGGGCAGTGTATACACCTTATGTGTTGTTAGTTTAAAGTGGCTAGTTTATTGTGCACCTCATATCCATGCTGTGGATGGTATAGCAAGAGCGTATGGATACACAACAGGCCTAGACACTAGGCCCAAAAAGGAAAAGTAGCCACATGCGAGTTAAGTCAATGGTTGACTTAGTGGGTGATTAGGAGACAGTGAGGCAGTTAGGTTAGGATAGGTTAGGGTTTGTCAGGAAACAGGACTAGTGTTTCCTGACAACTGGTTTAACTATTATTGATTTAAAGTCATTAGATTGTTAAGGAATTGTCAGTCTTTAATTTAAAAATATGATAAAAATAAGTATACCGCTTGAGAGTTCTATTCGGAATGGTTGTAGTTGTTGGTAGTAATAGTAGTGGTAGTAGTAATAGTGGTGGTAGTAATGACAATGGTGCTGGTAGTGTTGCCTACGGCTGGTTCTGCTATTTCCCCTTTATTTCCCTCTTCCACTCGTCTCACTTGAGCAAATACGTCATCCCATCACTGGTCTCTCCCCTCACCCCCTCCTCTAACTCCCTCCCGTTAATCTCCATTTGTTTTTATTCCCCTCAGATGTTGTAGGGTCAACTCCCTCCCCTTACATGCGTATGGTCGTTACTGTGTAGTAAGTAGTGGTAGTAGTAGTAGTAGTAGTTGTAGTTAGTAGTTGTCAAAGGCACTTGTCGATAGACACTTGGCCTAGTTATTGTAATTTTTTGTGTGTGTGTATATGTGTGTTGTCGCGTTATGTGAGCAACCGTGGTACTTAAGATGGTATTCGGTATTTTCTTGAGCAAACTATGGTAGCAACATCCTGTCCTCTGATAAATTAGTGTCCAGGATGAAGGATGTTATCATAGACACACCTACCTGGGCTCATCTCTCTCTCTCTTCCACTGCTGCAAGCTCTTGACGAAGTGTTGACTGCCACACGAAAGGCCTAGAGCTGCCATTCACCTTCCCTACCCTGTGGTTGTTTTGCGTCAACACTGTGTATGTTGTCCATTCTGTGTGATGGAATGTGACAGAAAAACATAGCTTTTGTTCCCACAATGTAACTATCATATAGAACAGTGTAGCAACACACTGCTGTTGTTCCCACAATGTAACTATCATATAGAACAGTGTAGCAACACACTGCTGGTGTTCCCACAATGTAACTATCATATAGAACAGTGTAGCAACACACTGCTAGTGTTCCCACAATGTAACTATCATATAGAACAGTGTAGCAACACACTGCTGGTGTTCCCACAATGTAACTATCATACAGAACAGTGTAGCAACACACTGCTGGTGTTCCCACAATGTAACTATCATATAGAACAGTGTAGCAACACTGCTGGTGTTCCCACAATGTAACTATCATATAGAACAGTGTAGCAACACACTGCTTGTGTTCCCACAATGTAACTATCATACAGAACAGTGTAGCAACACTGCTGGTGTTCCCACAATGTAACTATCATACAGAACAGTGTAGCAACACACTGCTGGTGTTCCCACAATGTAACTATCATACAGAACAGTGTAGCAACACACTGCTAGTGTTCCCACAATGTAACTATCATATAGAACAGTGTAGCAACACACTGCTGGTGTTCCCACAATGTAACTATCATACAGAACAGTGTAGCAACACACTGCTGGTGTTCCCACAATGTAACTATCATATAGAACAGTGTAGCAACACACTGCTGGTGTTCCCACAATGTAACTATCATATAGAACAGTGTAGCAACACACTGCTAGTGTTCCCACAATATAACTATCATATAGAACAGTGTAGCAACACACTGCTGGTGTATTCTGTTTTGCTAGGATTAAAATAAAATCTCTTCACTCTCAAGTCCCCTTGTTCACGCTCCATTCCTCGCTTCCCCTCACCTCACCCATCTTCCTTCTCTCTTCTTCCCCTTTGTAAAGTTTTCTTTGATCCCTCTCCCTCCTTCAGTCGTCAACCCCCTCCTCTACCCTCCCATCCCTTTTCATATGCCTTTCCCCCTTCAATTTGTGTTTTGTGATAGACTGAAACAGTTTGACTAGTCAACTATTTAAAATGCAATGTGATTGGACGATAGGAAACCTCGTGGTAGGTGATGCAACACAAACGCGGGGAAGAGTTGGCTAGCAAACACCCGCCTACAGCAGAGGGACGGTTGTGTTCTCTGATGCTCTACACGAGAATACAACAGTACATTACTTAGGGGTGCACACTGCACATATGTTCAATTCTGTCGTGGACTCTACAACAACCAACCGTTCGTATCACATTATCTTTACCAGGTCAGTACTCTGTAGTAGTAGTTGTAGTAGTTATAGTAGTAGTAGTTGTAGGAGGGGGAGTAGCGGAATAGTAGTTGTAATAGTTGCAGCAGCAATAGTAATGGTAAAATTGGTACTAAACGTAATAACGGTGGTGGTAGTAACAGTGGTAGTACTATTAGTAGTAGTAATAGCAGTAGTACTGTGTGTAAACTTGCTGGAGACGGTGAGTTGAGGTTTTTGTGGTTCACTGTCATGATCTTACCTGTCTTAGACAGGTGTAGCCAGCCTTGTAGTATCACCTGTCTTAGGTGTAGCCAGCCTTGTAATATCACCTGTCTTAGACAGGTGTAGTCAGCCTTGTAATATCACCTGTCTTAGACAGGTGTAGCCAGCCTTGTAGTATCACCTGTCTTAGGTGTAGCCAGCCTTGTAATATCACCTGTCTTAGACAGGTGTAGTCAGCCTTGTAATATCACCTGTCTTAGACAGGTGTAGCCAGCCTTGTAGTATCACCTGTCTTAGACAGGTGTAGTCAGCCTTGTAATATCACCTGTCTTAGATAGGTGGAGCCAGCCTTGTAGTATCACCTGTCTTACAGGTGTAGTCAGCCTTGTAATATCACCTGTCTTAGACAGGTGGAGCCAGCCTTGTAGTATCACCTGTCTTAGACAGGTGGAGCCAGCCTTGTAGTATGACCTGTCTTACAGGTGTAGCCAACCTTGTAGTATCACCTGTCTTAGACAGGTGTATCCAGCCTTGTAGTATCACCTGTCTTAGACAGGTGTAGCCAGCCCTAAGCACCTCTACACCTGGGTACATCACCTTCATATTACTGGTCACATCTGTTTTGCCTTCCCTGTGTACTCCTCCCTCCCTCTTTCCCTCCCTCCCTCCCTCCCTCTCTTCCTCCCTCCCTCTCTTTCCCTCATTATTTTAGCTGCCTCAAATTTTGACTCTCTCCCATTTCCTTCCTTCTTTGTATTATCTTTACTCCAGTCTGCCTTGCCTCTTCTCTCGCTACCTCTTCTTTAATACATCTTTACTTCAGTCCTTGCTTCGTCCCCTCTGCTCCCTCTCCTCTATTCCCTCCCTTCCCTTCTCTCCCTTCCTTCACGTTTATATTTTAATTTGCTTCCCCCCCGACATTCCCTTCTTGCTCGCACCTCTTTCTTTCATGCCCTCTCTTCCCTCCCTCCGTCTTTCTCCCTCCCTCTTCTCTCCCTCCTTCCCTCCTCGCCTTTCCCCCACCACTTTTTTATACCAATCTCTCCTACATCCTCCTCACCCCTCTCCCCTATTTCCTCTTACACACTGTCTCCCCCTCTTCTTTGTTTTCACCTATTTCTGGATCGCTCTCTCTCTCTCTCTCTCTCTCTCTCTCTCTCTCTCTCTCTCTCTCTCTCTCTCCCATTATCATTATTACCATCGTCACAATTACCATTATTATTGTGACACTGTGACCTTACTGGATTATCGTAGGTTAACTATGCCCCAGGTAGACTCCAGGTTATCGTAGGTTAACTATGCTCCAGGTAGACTCCAGGTTATCGTAGGTTAACTATGCTCCAGGTAGACCATCAAAGAGACCACTGGTGGTCTAAGACCAGCCGTGTTATAACAACTACGTGTATATTGTACACTTAGTGTGTACAATATACACGTTGACTCTTTGTATCAGTATTCTAATAAAATCTGAGAGAGAGAGAGAGAGAGAGAAAGAAGGAGAGACGGGGAGGAGGGAGGAGAAGAGAGAGAGAGAGAGAGAGAGAGAAGAGAGAGAGAGAGAGAGAGAGAGAGAGAGACGTGAGAGGGAGAGAGATTCTTTCATGGGTTCCATTGATCTCTGATGTTCCTTTGTTCCTCTGTTTATTGATTTCTTATCATCACGTTTCTTCCTCCTCCTTGTGTTCCTTCAGGGGAGTGAGGGAGGGGGGAGGGAAGAGATGTGGAAGAGAATGTAAACCAAGAGAAGAGAGACCTAACAATGGAGGAGATGAAGAAGAGATGAGAGAAAGAGGGGTGAGAGAGAGGTGAGAGAAAGAGGGGTGAGAGTAAGGGGTAAGAGAAAGAGGGGCGAGAGAAAGAGGGCGAGAGTAAGAGGGGCGAGAGAAAGAGAGGTGAGAGAAAGGGGTAAGAGAAAGGGGATGAGAGAAAGAGGGGCGAGAGAAAGAGGTGAACAAAAGTGGGTAGGTGAAAGGGGGGTGAGAGAAAGAGAGGTGAGAGAAAGGGATGAGAGAAAAGGGTGTGAAAGAGGGGTGAGAAAGAAAGAGGTGAGGGAGGGAGAGAATGAAAATGACAAGAGAGGGAGAGAACTGAAGGGAGGAATAGAAAGCAAGGAGATGAGAATGAAACAGAGAAAATGAGGAATATGTAGTGGGGCTTAACTGTTTCCCGTTTGATCCAGGGAGAGAGAGTCACACTAATTCCTTGGATCAAGAGACCATCATCAACAGCTGTTCCCTGAAGGGCCAGGAGCTATGGTTCAACCCCCTGCAGACCCAACTAGATGAGTCTACCTACCTGGAGTCTACCTGGAGGGCATTCCGGGGATCGATGTCCCCGCGGCCCGGTCTATGACCAGGCCTCCCGGTGGATCAGGGCCTGATCAACGAGGCTGTTACTGCTGGCTGCACGTAGTCCAACGTACGAACCACAGCCCGGCTGATCTGGCACTGACTTTAGGTATCTGTCCAGCTCCCTCTTGAAGACAACCAGAGGTCTACTGGTAATGCCCCTTATGGCTGGTGGGAGGCTGTTGAACAGTCTTGGGCCACGGACACTTACTGTGTTTTCTCTTAGTGTACCAGTGGCGCCCCTACTTTTCACTGGGGGTACGTTGCACCGTCTGCCAAGTCTTTTGCTCTCGTATGGAGTGATTTATGTGTGCATATTAGGGACCAGTCCCTCCAGAATCTTCCTGGTGTAGATTATGATATATCTCTCTCGCCTGCGCTCCAGTGAATATGTCTAGTGCTTCCAGGCGTTCCCAGTAGTTAAGGTATTTGATGGAACTTATACATGCAGTAAAGGTTCTCTATAGATTCTCTAGATCTGCAATTTCACCTGCCTTGAATAGGGATGTTAATGTACAGCAGTATTCCAGCCTAGAGAGAACAAGTGATTTAAAAATTATCATTATTGGCTTGGCATCTCTTGTCTTGAATGTTCTCATTATCCATCCAATCAGTTTCCTCGCAGATGTGATAATGGCATTGTTGTGGTCCTTGAAGGTGAGGCCTTAAGACATTACCACACAGTAAAAACTAATAGGCTGCCCCCTGATGTAAAGTACTAAGGATGGGTTAGAATGGGTTATGGGTGGGTTCTAATAGAATGGGTTATGGGCGAGTTAGGGTGGGTTAGTGGGTTGTGGGTGGATTATGATGAGTTATGGGTGTATTATGGTTATTAATGAGTGGGTTATGGGTGTATTAGGGTTGATAATGGGTGGGTTATGGGTGTATTAGGGTTGATAATGGGTGGGTTATGGGTGTATTAGGGTTGATAATGGGTGGGTTATGGGTGTATTAGGGTTGATAATGGGTGGGTTATGGGTGTATTAGGGTTGTAATGGGTGGGTTATGGGTGTATTAGGGTTGATAATGGGTGGATTATGGGTGTATTAGGGTTGTAATTTGTGGGTTATGAGTGTTATTAGGGTTGTAATGGGTGGGTTATGAGTGTATTAGGTTTGTAATGGGTGGGTTATGGGTGTATTAGGGTTGTAATGGGTGGGTTATGGGTGTATTAGGGTTGTAATGGGTGGGTTATGGGTGTATTAGGGTTGATAATGGGTGGGTTATGGGTGTATTATTGTTGTAATTTGTGGGTTATGGGTCTATTAGTTGTAATGGGTGGGTTATGGGTCTATTAGGGTTGTAATGGGTGGGTTATGGGTGTATTGGGTTTGTAATTGGTGGGTTATGGGTGTATTAGGGTTGTAATGGGTGGGTTATGGGTGTATTAGGGTTGGTAATGGGTGGGTTATGGGTGTATTAGGGTTGTAATTTGTGGGTTATGGGTGTATTAGGGTTGTAATGGGTGGGTTATGGGTGTATTAGGGTTGTAATGGGTGGGTTATGGGTGTATTAGGGTTGTAATGGGTGGGTTATGGGTGTATTAGGGTTGTAATGGGTGGGTTATGGGTGTATTAGGGTTGGTAATGGGTGGGTTATGGGTTCTGGTTCTTAATACTCCCACAGGAAATACCAAAGAAGTCCCCATGGGCATCTCCCCTCACGCCCTCCCCTCCCCCCCCTCCCCCTCCTTCCCTCCCTCAATTTCCTGTTCCCTTCCTACCTTCTCCACTTACCTATTTACCTCCCCCTCTTACCTACTGCCTCTCTCCTTCCTTCACCTCTTCCAGTGTTCGTCACTCTGCCTCTGTAAGTTATCTTACTTCAACTCATACTCTCATGTCTGTTATCCTACTTCAGCTATATGAAGCTGAAGCTGAAGCTTCATATAGCTCAACAAGAGAGATACTCAACAGCTTCCTATTTTATGGAAATTCGGAGTTCTGACTCCTGAGAAGTTTTCTTATAGTACAACAATGTCAAGACAATGAGTGATCAAGAAACACTGTGTGAACTTACACAACACTGGAGTCTACCTGGAGGTTGTTTCGGGGGGTCAACGCCCCCGCGGCCCTGTCCTTGCCCAGGCCTAAGGGTGGATCAGGTCCTGATCAACCAGGTTGTTAATGGCTAACCCACAATTCAGAGAGGATTTTTAAGGCGAAGTTTTAAACCGTCTGGAAGTCAACAATGGTAAAGGACTGTGATTTACCTGTAAATTGTTCCAGTCACACAACTGTGGCGACTAGTCTTCCTTCTACCTTGGCTAGTTGACTGGGGGATCGTTCCTGGGATGTCTGAAATGGTGCCTGGGATGACTGGAATGATGCCTGGGATGGCTGGAATGATGCCTGGGATGGCTGGAATGGTGCCTGGGATGACTGGAATGATGCCTGGGATGGCTGGAATGATGCCTGGGATGGCTGGAATGGTGCCTGGGATGACTGGAATGGTGTCTGGGATGACTGGAATTCCAGTCACAAGATGTGGAGACTAATGGTCCTTCTGAATATGCTGGAATGGTGCCTGGGAGATCGGTTCCTGGGATGCTGGAATGGTGCCTTGGATGACTGGAATGATGCCTGGGATGGCTGGAATGATTGAATGGGATGTAGGAATTGGTCTCTGGGATGACTGGAATTTGGGGACTGGGATGGCTGGAATGAGCCGGATGGCTGGAATGGTGCCTGGGATGACTGGAGAATTGGTAACTGGGATGACTGGAATGATGGTTAGCCTGCTGGATGACTGGAATGATGCTACTGGCCATGACTGGAATGGTGCTGGGGAGACTGGATACTGACTGGAATTGGTGCCTGGAGACTGGACTGAGTGCCTGGATGACTGGACTGGTGCCTGGATGACTGGAATGATGGGCCCGACTGGATAGGCTGGAATGGGAATTGGAGAATGTGATGATTAAAATGCTAATGAGGAATTTGAATCTGGAGACTGGATTACAGTGACTGGAATAGGTAACTGGGCTGGAGACTGGGTCTACAGTGACTGGAATTAGGTAACTGGGCTGGAGACCGGATCTACAGTGACTGGAATTAGGTAACTGGGCTGGAGACTGGATCTACAGTGACTGGAATTAGGTAACTGGGCTGGAGACTGGATCTACAGTGACTGGAATTAGGTAACTGGGCTGGAGACTGGATCTACAGTGACTGGAATTAGGTAACTGGGCTGGAGACTGGATCTACAGTGACTGGAATTAGGTAACTGGGCTGGAGACTGGATCTACAGTGGCAAGTAGGATAGAGTGGGAGAGAGCAACCTGGCCTTGTATAAGATACAAACTCACCCGTGGTACCTGCATAATAGTACCTGCTTGTCTGATAGGTAAGCAGGTGCACTGGATTTAAAATTCTTCTATCAGTATTTTTTAGACGGATTGCACTGTATGTTAGTGGCTTTTCTGGTCAATATTTTATTACATATCAGCTACAGTTTGTAATACAGCAGAAAGAAATGAACTTTGTACTGTTGTATTTGTTCCCTAAACCACTAGTCTTGTCTCACCAGTCTCTGTTGTAGCGACAAGTAACCTGTTTTTGTCATATCTTGTTTCAGTGTTGTTTTATATCTCAGAGACAGTAGTCGATATTATCTTCCTCTTTTATTATCGTCTTCTTTATTTTCCATTCTTAGCTTTTTCTCTCTTTACCATTTAATTCTTTATAGTCGAAATGTTTCGCCTGCACAGCAGGCTTCATCAGTCGAATACGGAAATAATACTAGAGAGAGCAGAAGTGGAGAGGTAGCTTTGAGGTTATCAGTCCCTCAACCTTGATAGCTGGTCGCTCTTATCAATAAAGATACCCAAGTGTTGCACACTATTTCTTAAGATAACCTTATCATCGTGAGGTGTTGTCTTGCGTATTCTTCCACATCTTCCTCGACTCAGCGCTCCACAATCACCAGTATCGTCACCTCTCTTCAGAATCCGACCAACAGTTGACTTTGCTGGGCTCAAATTTTCGGCGATCTGTATGATACTCAAATCAGCATGTTTTTTTAAGAGCTACAGTATTTGTAACAGCCTTACACAACAACAGCTGTTGTAGCACTAACGAGAGTTAAACATATGAGATAATGACAAAATTTACTCCTGTCCCAATTAATTTGCAGACTACTGTACGTCCACTAGGGGACCCCGCTCTTTTGTGAGGCCTCCAGCTGCTACACCTCGCTTCTGGCCCCAGGATACTGGTCTCTGGCGTCTTGCTTCTGTTTTGGACCAATTTTTATCAAGGTTGAGGAACTGACTATATCAGTACTCTTCCTTTCTACATCTCTAGTCGAGTACAAGTACTCTACCTCTCTAGTCGAGTACAAGTACTCTAGCTCACTCTAGTTGATTACAAGTACTCTAGCTCACTATAGTTGAGTACAAGTACTCTAGCTCACTCTAGTTGAGTACAAGTACTCTAGCTCTAGTTAAGTACAAGTAATCTAGCTCTAGTTGAGTACAAGTACTCTAGCTCACTCTAGTTGAGTACAAGTACTCTAGCTCACTATAGTTGAGTACAAGTACTCTAGCTCACTCTAGTTGAGTACAAGTACTCTAGCTCACTATAGTTGAGTACAAGTACTCTAGCTCACTATAGTTGAGTACAAGTACTCTAGCTCACTATAGTTGAGTACAAGTACTCTAGCTCACTATAGTTGAGTACAAGTAGATGAGTACAATACGTCTGCTTAGAAAGCTATTGATCTGAAGAATTGGAGCTCCCATCCCTTGGATCGAACCTGATTGACTTGCGTGCTGCAAGACCCCCTACGGGTTTAACGCGTCCTTCCCTCATAAATTAACACTAATCCCATCAATTCTCTTGAATTTGACCTTGAAAGCAAATTTTAACCTTTAAATCACATGGGCATAGAATCCAAATTTGCATCCATGTTGGTGGAGAGTCATGTTGGTGGAGGATCATGTTGTTGGAGGGAAAAATGAGTCTTATGTCAGAGGATATAAGGGCGAGAATTGTATCTTGTCTCTGATTCGCTTCTAGTCCCAGCTGTAGGAGACTCAGGCTATTAACACCTTTAGTGAAGGAGACAGTAAGGTTCAAATTAAGTTGTTTTACGTGGTTGCTGAGGCACAAAAGCCCACACAAGTGAGAGATGAGAGAGAGTGAGAGATAAAGATGAGAGACAGGTGGAGAGCGTACACCTTAATGATGGGTAGCAAGGAGGGAGAAGGTAGAGAGGGAAGTATGATGGAGGGAGAGAGGGTGAGGGAGGGTGAGAGAGTGAGGGTGAGTGAGAGTGAGTGAGAGACGGAGAGTGAGAGTGAGGGAGAGAGGCTTGCTCACTCTCCCTAACAAAACAATCTCAGGGCAAGAAAGCTTTATAGACGATAAGGGTCGTACAGATATTTTTTTCGCCTCTTTGAATCAGAAAATAAATTGGGATTTAGTTTATACTGGAATCATTGATTTCAGTTTTTTCATCCTTCATTCTTTCATTGAAGTCGGGAAAAAATTAGTTTCTTTATTAGTGGCTATTTGTATTATAATGTTTTTCCTCTACAAACAGAATATATTGTGGCGACGTTTCGGGTTGGTTGCCACAATAAAACTGAATATAGCTGCGTTCTCTAATATAGGTCCTAGTGTTTGCTCAGGTATCTTTCTAAACTAATTGGTCGGTATCTACTAGCAAGGTTTATAGCAGTCCTAGTAGGTCCCAGGGATCTCAGATAGATGTGGGAGCATCTATGTTGAGTCTGGTGAACTGTTCCAGGATCACCACTTCGAGGTGGGACTGCACTATCTGTTGTGGGTTCACCACGCACCTGGCAACCCACTTACACTCTGGTTCTCAGTGTAGGTAGGGAGGGAAAGAAACCCTCCACAGGACGTGTGAGGCTTCCCGTGGTGTTAGGCTTCCCTCCTAGAGTGTCCTAGATGTGCTCGGAGAGATTGGGTTCTTGCCTAGCCCTCTTAGAATGGTACCTGAGATTCCTGACTCACTGAACTATAAAAAAAAATGTTTCTAAGACTAGCAGTCCTGGTAGGTCTTTGTTGGTGGTGGATGGGGGCGTCCTAAATGACAGGCTCTGGTGATAGTCTTTGTTGGTGGTGGATGGGGGAGCCCTGAATGACAGGCTCTGGTGATAGTCTTTGTTGGAGGTGGATGGGGGAGCCCTGAATGACAGGCTCTGGTGATGACCTTGACTGACTTCCTCGAGCATGATTCAGTTCATGCTTCGATGATCAAGTTGTTTACTGATGAGTCGAAGAGCAAGGGTGGTGCTGGCTTTGTTGTGACTGCTGGTCAAGACTGCTGCTATTGTGCCAAGTTACCAAGTGAATCCTGTGGTCACTGAGCTTGGTGTGATCCTCTCCCTATAACACTATCTATAGTTAAGAATCACAGGAACATAAAAATGAAGGAACACTGCAGCAAGCCTACTGGCCCATACAAGGCAAGCCCTGAGGGGTTGGGTTTGAGTGGAACTTTCACTCAAGTTAATAGGATTATCAAGCTTATTTCTTGGGTAACATTGATAATGGGATGGGTGAAAAATTTTATTAGTGGGTTTGGATTTGACAAAGACCTGCCAAGTATGAGCCATTAGGCCTTCTGCAGTGTTCCTCCTTTCTTATATTATCAAAAACACCCACTCCACCCAAGCATCTGTCCCAGCGTGCTCTGACGGTCCTAGCACAGTATGTCTTTGTCTGCCTTGTGAGCCAGACTGTCTTCGAGAGTTTAGCCAGTATCAACGCCCGGATCCTTGGATCCTGGCATCCTGGGACATGAACTAGCAGATGCTGAGATGAAGGCTGCAAGTGGCAGCCCAGTGGAATAGTGTTATATAAGTCAGTGTGGGGAAAATAGGGAAAGAATTAAAAAACAAGTGGATGGAGTGTACTGGAGCCTCACTAGAAGAATATGGGAGTCTGTGTGGGTGGAGGAGGGTGGGATTCCCACTGTGGGTGGAGGAGGGTGGGATTCCCACTGTGGGTGGAGGAGGGTGGGATTCCCATTGTAGGTGGAATCTTGGGTACCCTAGACAATCGCTGGAGTTAAAATCCTTCTCCTGGCTATCTATATTTATAGTTGAGTCTCCAGGAGGTTGTCCCTGGATATTATCTCAGTTACAAGGGCCGCTGTAACACCAACTTTTCATGTCCTTCAATACAGCTAGATTCTGTATCTGTTTCTCCATTTCTAGCATTTATAGTGTTATTTCTGGTATGTATTGCCATGGTCTGGTTTCTAAGAGTGTCAGTAGACCGCCTCAAACTTTTGTTATGTCAGTGTTCTGTGCATTATAAAATAACCACAGTGAAGAAACTGAAATTCCATCAAACCATACCACGGGTGGGGTTCGAACCCGCGGTCAGAGTCTCAAAACTCCAGACCGTCGAACCCCACCCGTGATATGGTTTGTTTGCAATCGTGTCATTACGATTTCGTGAGTCAAATTCCATCAACCTTGGAGGAAAAAAAGTATTTGAGGTGGTCAGTCCCTCAGCCTGGAGAGGAGTTCAGCTCCATGGTCTGGAACAATGTGAAGCTGAAGCCTGAGACCGGTCTCTTAAATACTGAGGGACTGACCACCTCAAATACTTTTTTTCTCCAAGGTTGATGGACTGATCACATCTTTATTTCATTTTTACTGTTTCCTTTGTATTTGACTGAAGAAGCCTGCTGTGTGGGCGAAACGTTTCATCAATAAACATAACCAACTGTTGCACATGTGTCTTAATCTTCAACTTGTCAATATTTATACCATTTTCAACAGTAATATCACAGTAAACAGTTGATATCACAATAATAACTATAGTGAAATCACGAAAGCGCTTGGAATTTCACTATTCTTTTCATTGTGGTTATTTGGCTTACAAGTAAAGCTTTTGTAATTCACTTCGGTAAAGCTTATCTATTTGTTATAAAGCTTTGTTTTTTTTTGTAAGATAGAAAGTTTGATCTTTGTCCCATCTCAGCTTGAAATGTGGCGAGTGTGCGAAAGGGGTAACTTAAGATAATTTAAAGTTAGATTGGCTTACTGGGACTTCTCAAGTTTTCTATGTTATTCATCAGTACAATACAGAGACGAAAGGTATAAGGAGAGGAGGAATTTGAGGTAATCAGTTCCTCAGCCTGGAATCGATGTGTCCAGTCCGTCACTCTTGTAGAAAGTACAGCATATGGCCGTAGAAGTGACTTATATATACTGTAGTCAGGGGACTGGAAACACGAGGCTGTGGAGTCACAATGGAGCCATCCACTAGTGTAAGTCTTCGTCGGAAGGTTGGACAAGTTATACAAATTATCATACATAGTAACATGAAAAAAAGTAATGCCACAGTGAAAATAAGTGAAACCTGAGCGCTTTCATGTGTTGACACACACATCTTCATCCTCTGAAGATGTGTGTCAGCACCTGAAAGTGCTCAGGTTTTATTTCATATTTCCTCTTGTGTTTTTTTTTCATATTTGCAATCCCGTGTTTTATTGTGTTTTCTTCCATAGCATATGTGTAAATAACCCGCAAATAGTTGATAAATTACACACATATGCAACACTTGGGTGTCTTTAATGAGGACACGTTTCGCCCCCACACTGTCTTCATCAGTCCATACAAATAGTAGAGAGAGGAGCTTAAGACAACGTTTCGGTCCGAGTTGGACCATTTTACAAAGTCACACTAACAGAAAAGTTAGTGTGACTTTGTAAATGGTCAAAGTTGGATCGAAACGTCGTCATAAGTTTCTCTTATGTGTGGGTTATTTATGTATTGTTCAAGTCACGGTATAGTCTTTTTCTTCTTTACCCAGAATAATCCCCCCAAAAAAAAAAAAAAGTCAGTGACTTATTTGCGTTGGGTTAACCAGGAATAACTTAATAAAGTTAAACACAAGAGAGGTGTTTATCCCAGGAAGGTTGGACAAGGCTGCCTGCTGCTGCACCACCTGTGTGAGGCAGCCTTGACAGCCTGTGTACTGAGAGGCTGGTAGGGGAGGGCGTCGACGCTAGGCATTTTGGACCTTACGAGTGTGTTTGGGCTATCCTGGGTGGGGCCATTGCGACCATTCTCAGGACCCCAATGGAAATAAGTCACTTTGTCTGACCTTTTTTTTGTGAGGGGGCGGGTTATCTTAGGTAATGTACACATGTTGCTATGTATTATATAATTTAAGGGACTTCAATCTTTCTTCATACGGAAGATTTCTTATGCTATGTATTCATTTTGTAATTCTTCGCTACTGCCTGGAGGCTACCTGGAGGGTATTCCGGGGATCAACACCCCCCCGGCTCGGTCCACGATCAGGCCTCCCGGTGGATCAGGGCCTGATCAACCAGGCTGTTACTGCTGGCCGCACGTAGTCCAGCATACGAACCACAGCCCGGCTGATCCGGCACTGACTTGAAGTATCTGTCCAGCTCCCTCTTGAAGGCAGCCAGGAGCCTATTCGTAATTCCCCTTATATATGGTGGGAGGCTGTTGAACAGTCTTGGGCCCATGACACTTATGGTGTTTTCTCTTAGTGTACCAATGGCGCCCCTACTATTTCTTGGGTAGCATTGAAAATTAGATTGAGCAAGTGTTCTGTTAGTGGGACGGATTGTGAAGGACTGCCTAGTATGGGCCAACAGGCCTGCTGCAGTGTTCCTCCTTTCTTATGTTCTTATGTTCTTATTTTGCACCGCTTGTCCAGTCTTTTACTTTCGTAGGGAGTGATTTTTGTGTGCAGATTCGGGACCATTCCTTCTAGGATTTTCCAAGTGTAGATTATGATGTCTCTCTCTCGCCTGCGTTCCAGCGAGTACAAGTCAAGTGCTTCCAGGCGTTCCCAGTAGTTAAGGTGTTTAATGGAACTTATATGTGCAGTAAAGGTTCTCTGTACATTCTCTAGATTTGTAATTTCACCTGCTTTGAACGCAGATGTTAATGTACAGCAATATTCCAGCCTAGAGAGAACAAGTGATTTGAAAAGTATCATTGGCTTGGCATCTCTTGTTTTGAACGTTCTCATTATCCATCCTATCAGTCTCCTCGCAGTGATCGTGGCACTGTTGTGATCCTTGAAAGTGAGATCCTCAGACATTACCACTCCCAGGTCCCTCACATTATTTTTTCGTTCTAATGTATGATCAGAGTTTGTAGTATACTCAGTTCTAGTTATTATCTCCTCCAGTTTTCCATAATGGAGTAGTTGGAATTTGTCTCCATTGAACATCATATTGTTCTCTGTTTCCCATTGGAAAACTTGGTTTATATCTTCTTGGAGATTTGCCGTGTCCTCTATAGATGACAGTCTCATGCAGATCCTAGTATCGTCTGCAAAGGATGACACGGTGCTGTGGATTACATATCTGTCTAAAACTGATATGAGGATGAGGAACAGGATGGGTGCGAGTACTGTGCCTTGTGGGACAGAGCTCTTCACTATGGCAGCTTCCGATTTAACTCAGTTTACCACTATTTGTGTTCGATTGGTTAGGAAGTTGAAGATCCATCTGCCCACTTTGCCAGTTATTCCTTTAGCACGTATTTTGTGTGCTATTAAACCATGATCGCACTTGTCAAAGGCTTTTCAAAGTCTGTGTATATTACATCTGCATTCTGTGTTTCTTCCAGTTCATCCAAGACCATATCATAGTGATCATAGTGAATGTTTTCTAACGAATTAATGTCCATTCTGTAATATGGAGACCAGAACTGAGCTGCGTAATCTAGGTGAGGCCTCACTAATGCTTGTATGTTCTAGAAGCACATGATGCAACTTATACAGACCATAGCTGACATCAATGACGTACTGTATAGAGAATATTTTTTATATATTCGCCAGTAATTGCGATACATCGGCGTTATTTCAGAAGAGGAATTATGTCTGGTCATGACGTGTGTGACTGGGTAATATATTGTAACAGGTGATACAAGTGTTTTTTAATGTTTTTTTGAGTGAGTTTTCGAGGAGGCGAGTGCGTCATCCTGCACTGCTACTCGCTGCCAAGGCTACCATTTTTCACCCTATTTTAAATAAGTTTTTATTTAGGCCTCAGAGATAATTTTAGGCTTTTTTTTTTATTTTTTTGTAGTAAATTATGTAGCAATAAACCTCAGGACAGCCCAATAAAATCCAACAATATAACTTCTCATTCCTTTATTGCTTTTCCAGTGATTTGTTTGTGCCAATTTAATGTATGGAGATACAATAACGTTTGCTGTGTAATTTAAAAAACAAGATAAACATGGCACTGAGTTACTATGACGAAGAAAATATCTCCCACTGACATATTAAAACTAGTTTATAGTGCCATGTTACACGAGAAAGTACATGCATTGTGTTCCAGTAGACTTCCTGCTTTTCCAGAAACCTTCGCTCTTGGCGTGTCCGTCGTGCGTTGCTGCCGTAGCGCTGGATGACGGTAGTTTGTATGTTGCATGTGTGTAATGTTGTTGTTGGGTGAGGTTACTGTGGGTGAGGGAGTGGCCAGGGAGGTAGAAGGATGTAGAGCAATACTAGCATGTGTTCTACGATGATGCTTTGTGTTTTATCACAGCAGTGATCAGTAGCTGTGACGCCATGGCATCTGGACGCCCAATCTACCCTCCCCTTTCCATCCCCTACCCTTACCCCCTACCCCCCTCCCTCTCCAGCATCCCCCTTCCATCCTTCTTCCATCCTCCACTCCTTCCATCACCACTAACGCCCAAATGATTCCCAGTTCTGTGGCAATTACCTCCCCTCTCCCTGCCACTCACCCTTCTCCCCTGGTTCTATTTCCCTGCCAGCAGTATATCGAATTAGAAGTCTTCGTAAGCGGAGATATTGTCAGGAAAAAAGGGAAACTCAGCGTTGATTGTGTTCAGCGGCGGCGGTGGCGGCAGGGGCAGTGGCAGTGTTGCCGTGCGGCGGCAGTGGCGTTGGTGTTGACGTGGGCGAGGGTCAGGTTGTGGGCCAGCAATGGTGGTAGTGCTACAACCTTCTTTATACCTGCCTTTATCAACCTTCTTTATGTACCTTTTTTTTTACCTAACCTAACGTAACCTAAATATACCCACCTACCTACGTACCTTCCTACCTACGTACCTACCTAACCCAACCCAACCTTACAGAAATCTAACCTAAACCTACCTCTCAAACTAACCTATTTAACTAACCTTCCCACCTAACCTAAACCTACCTACGTGTGGTATTTCACTATTTTCCAAAAATGGATTTTTTTTCCCAACGAACCCGCCGCATCCCACCGACGCAGGGTGACCTAAAAGTAAAACGAAAGTTTCTCTTTTCAAATTAGTAATGTTTACAGGAGAAGGGGTTACTAGCCCCTTGCTCCCGGCATTTTAGTTGACTCTTACGACATGCATGGCTTACGAAGGAAGAAGTCTGTTCCACTTCCCCATGGAGATAAGAAATAAAGAACAAAAACTAGTAAGACAATAAAGAAAACCTATATATATATATATATATATATATATATATATATATGTGTGTGTGTGTGTGTGCATGTACATGCATGTGTAGTGTGACCTAAGTGTAAGTAGGAGTAGCAAAATATATCTGTTATTCCGCGTGTTTGAGACAGAAAAGACACCAGCAATCCCACCATCATGTAAAACAATTACAGGTTTACGTTTTACACTCACTTGGCAGGACGGTAGTACCTCCCTGGGTGGTTGCTATCTACTAACCTACTACCACAGGACGGTAGTACCTCCCTGGGTGGTTGCTATCTACCAACCTACTATAGGACGGTAGTACCTCCCTGGGTGGTTGCTATCTACCAACTTACTATAGGACGGTAGTACCTCCCTGGGTGGTTGCTATCTACCAATCTACTATAGGACGGTAGTACCTCCCTGGGTGGTTGCTCTCTACCAACCTACTACCACAGGACGGTAGTACCTCCCTGGGTGGTTGCTGTCTACCAACCTACTATAGGACGGTAGTACCTCCCTGGGTGGTTGCTATCTACTAACCTACTACCACAGGACGGTAGTACCTCCCTGGGTGGTTGCTGTCTACCAACCTACTATAGGACGGTAGTACCTCCCTGGGTGGTTGCTATCTACCAACCTACTATAGGACGGTAGTACCTCCCTGGGTGGTTGCTATCTACCAACCTACTATAGGACGGTAGTACCTCCCTGGGTGGTTGCTGTCTACCAACCTACTATAGGACGGTAGTACCTCCCTGGGTGGTTGCTGTCTACCAACCTACTATAGGACGGTAGTACCTCCCTGGGTGGTTGCTATCTACCAACCTACTATAGGACGGTAGTACCTCCCTGGGTGGTTGCTGTCTACCAACCTACTATAGGACGGTAGTACCTCCCTGGGTGGTTGCTATCTACTAACCTACTACCACAGGACGGTAGTACCTCCCTGGGTGGTTGCTGTCTACCAACCTACTATAGGACGGTAGTACCTCCCTGGGTGGTTGCTGTCTACCAACCTACTATAGGACGGTAGTACCTCCCTGGGTGGTTGCTATCTACCAACCTACTATAGGACGGTAGTACCTCCCTGGGTGGTTGCTATCTACCAACCTACTACCACAGGACGGTAGTACCTCCCTGGGTGGTTGCTGTCTACCAACCTACTATAGGACGGTAGTACCTCCCTGGGTGGCTGCTGTCTACCAACCTACTATAGGACGGTAGTACCTCTCTGGGTGGTTGCTATCTACCAACCTACTATAGGACGTAGTACCTCCTGGGTGGTTGCTGTCTACCAACCTACTATAGGACGTAGTACCTCCCTGGGTGGTTGCTATCTACCAACCTACTATAGGACGGTAGTACCTCCCTGGGTGGTTGCTGTCTACCAACCTACTATAGGACGGTAGTACCTCCCTGGGTGGTTGCTGTCTACCAACCTACTATAGGACGGTAGTACCTCCCTGGGTGGTTGCTATCTACCAACCTACTATAGGACGGTAGTACCTCCCTGGGTGGTTGCTATCTACCAACCTACTATAGGACGAGTAGTACCCCCTGGGTGGTTGCTGTCTACCAACCTACTATAGGACGGTAGTACCTCCCTGGGTGGTTGCTATCTACTAACCTACTACCCAGGACGGTAGTACCTCCCTGGGTGGTTGCTGTCTACCAACCTACTATAGGACGGTAGTACCTCCTGGGTGGTTGCTGTCTACCAACCTACTATGGACGGTAGTACCTCCTGGGTGGTTGCTATCTACCAACCTACTATGGACGGTAGTACCTCCTGGGTGGTTGCTATCTACCAACCTACTACCACAGGACAGTAGTACCTCCCTGGGTGGTTGCTGTCTACCAACCTACTATAGGACGTGAGTACCTCCCTGGGTGGTTGCTATCTACCAACCTACTATAGGACGGTAGTACCTCCCTGGGTGGTTGCTCTCTACCAACCTACTATAGGACGGTAGTACCTCCCTTGGTGGTTGCTATCTACTAACCTACTACCACAGGACGGTAGTACCTCCCTGGGTGGTTGCTGTCTACCAACCTACTATAGGACGTAGTACCTCCTGGGTGGTTGCTGTCTACCAACCTACTATAGGACGGTAGTACCTCCTGGGTGGTTGCTATCTACCAACCTACTATAGGACGGTAGTACCTCCCTGGGTGGTTGCTATCTACCAACCTACTATAGGACGGTAGTACCTCCCTGGGTGGTTGCTATCTACCAACCTACTATAGGACGAGTAGTACTCCCTGGGTGGTTGCTGTCTACCAACTCTACTATAGGACGGTAGTACCTCCCTGGGTGGTTGCTGTCTACCAACTACTACTATAGGACGGTAGTACCTCCCTGGGTGGTTGCTGTCTACCAATCTACTACTATAGGACGGTAGTACCTCCCTGGGTGGTTGCTGTCTACCAACCTACTATAGGACGGTAGTACCTCCCTGGGTGGTTGCTGTCTACCAATCTACTATAGGACGGTAGTACCTCCCTGGGTGGTTGCTGTCTACCAACCTACTATAGGACGGTAGTACCTCCCTGGGTGGTTGCTGTCTACCAACCTACTATAGGACGGTAGTACCTCCTGGTGGTTGCTTCTACCAACCTACTATAGGACGAGTACGAGTACCTCCTGGGTGGTTGCTGTCTACCAACCTACTATAGGACGGTAGTACCTCCCTGGGTGGTTGCTGTCTACCAACCTACTATAGGACGGTAGTACCTCCTGGGTGGTTGCTGTCTACCAACTACTATAGGACAGGTAGTACCTCCTGGGTGGTTGCTATCTACCAATCTACTATAGGACGGTAGTACCTCCTGGGTGGTTGCTTCTACCAACCTACTATAGGACAGTAGTACCTCCTGGGTGGTTGCGTCTCTACCAACCTACTATAGGACGGTAGTACCTCCTGGGTGGTTGCTATCTACCAACCTCTACTATCAGGACGGTAGTACCTCCTGGGTGGTTGCTGTCTACCAACCTACTATAGGACGTAGTACCTCCTGGGTGGTTGCTATCTACCAACCTACTATGGACAGTAGTACCTCCCTGGGTGGTTGCATCTACCAACCTACTATAGGACGGTAGTCCTCCCTGGGTGTTGCTGTCTACCAACCTACTATAGGACGGTAGTACCTCCTGGGTGGTTGCTGTCTACCAACCTACTATAGGACGGTAGTACCTCCTGGGTGGTTGCTATCTACCAACCTACTATAGGACGGTAGTACCTCCGGGTGGTTGCTGTCTCCAACCTACTATAGGACAGTAGTACCTCCTGGGTGGTTGCTATCTAAACCTACTACAGGACGGTAGTACCTCCTGGGTGGTTGCTGTCTACCAACCTACTATAGGACGGTAGTACCTCCCTGGGTGGTTGCTGTCTACCAACCTACTATAGGACGGTAGTACCTCCCTGGGTGGTTGCTATCTACCAACCTACTATAGGACGGTAGTACCTCCCTGGGTGGTTGCTATCTACCAACCTACTACCACAGGACGGTAGTACCTCCCTGGGTGGTTGCTGTCTACCAACCTACTATAGGACGGTAGTACCTCCCTGGGTGGTTGCTGTCTACCAACCTACTATGGACGGTAGTACCTCTGGGTGGTTGTATCTACCAACTACTATGGACGTAGTACCTCCTGGGTGGTTGCTGTCTACCAACCTACTATAGGACGGTAGTACCTCCTGGGTGGTTGCTATCTACCAACCTACTATAGGACGTAGTACCTCCCTGGGTGGTTGCTGTCTACCAACCTACTATAGGACGGTAGTACCTCCCTGGGTGGTTGCTGTCTACCAACCTACTATAGGACGGTAGTACCTCCTGGGTGGTTGCTATCTACCAACCTACTATAGGACGGTAGTACCTCCCTGGGTGGTTGCTATCTACCAACCTACTATAGGACGGTAGTACCCCTGGTGGTTCTGTCTACCAACCTACTATGGACGTAGTACCTCCTGGTGGTTGCTATCTACTAACCATACCACAGGACGTAGTACCTCCCTGGGTGGTTGCTGTCTACCAACCTACTATAGGACGGTAGTACCTCCCTGGGTGGTTGCTGTCTACCAACCTACTATAGGACGGTAGTACCTCCCTGGGTGGTTGCTATCTACCAACCTACTATAGGACGGTAGTACCTCCCTGGGTGGTTGCTATCTACCAACCTTACTCACAGGACGGTAGTACCTCCCTGGGTGGTTGCTGTCTCAACCTACTATAGGACGTAGTACTCCCTGGGTGGCTATCTACCAACCTACTATAGGACGGTAGTACCTCCCTGGGTGGTTGCTTCTACCAACCACTATGGACGGAGTACCTCCCTTGGTGTTGTATCTACTAACCTCTCCACAGGACGGTAGTACCTCCCTGGGTGGTTGCTGTCTACCAACCTACTATAGGACGGTAGTACCTCCTGGGTGGTTGCTGTCTACCAACCTACTATAGGACGGTAGACCTCCCTGGGTGGTTGCTATCTCCAACCTACTATAGGACGGTAGTACCTCCTGGGTGGTTGCTATCTACCAACCTACTATAGGACGGTAGTACCTCCCTGGGTGGTTCTATCTACCAACCTACTACCACAGGACGGTAGTACCTCCTGGTGGTTGCTGTCTACCAACCTACTATAGGACGAGACCTCCTGGGTGGTTGCTGTCTACCAACCTACTATAGGACGGTAGTACCTCCCTGGGTGGTTGCTGTCTACCAACCTACTATAGGACGGTAGTACCTCCCTGGGTGGTTGCTATCTACCAACCTACTATAGGATTTTAGTACCTCCCTGGGTGGTTCCTGTTTACCAACCTACTACTATAGGACGGTAGTACTTCCCTGGGTGGTTGCTGTCTACCAATCTACTACTCTAGGACGGTAGTACCTCCCTGGGTGGTTGCTGTCTACCAATCTACTACTATAGGACGGTAGTACCTCCCTGGGTGGTTGCTGTCTACCAATCTACTACTATAGGACGGTAGTACTTCCCTGGGTGGTTGCTGTCTACCAATCTACTACTATAGGACGGTAGTACCTCCCTGGGTGGTTGCTGTCTACCAATCTACTACTATAGGACGGTAGTACTTCCTGGGTGGTTGCTGTCTACCAATCTACTATAGGACGGTAGTACCTCCCTGGGTGGTTGCTGTCTACCAATCTACTACCTAGGATCATATGTATATTATATATACAGAACATATATATTCATATTGTAATATCACTTGTTTACTGTGTTCTTATTGCATGTAAAACTTGGTGAGAATCGAGGTTTGGAATATACAAATTTCCAGTAGAAAGCTACAACCTGTTTCCAGGTATCACCATCTACAAGGTCACCTTCTAGGTTTATATGACTACCGTCCCCTCACCTATAACATTAGTGGAGCTCTAGCTCTCGTCCCTTCAAAGTCAGTGACAGTCTTCCGTTACCACTTTTTCCACTATGACTGAAGGGACGATAGTTCAGTGTGATCATTATTACCTTGAGCGAAACGTCGTTTTAATGCAGTGTTGTCTGCATTTTATTTAAACTATCTTATCAGTCACAGCATTTGTAAGGTGAAACGTGTTCATAAGTCTCGCCTTTTCCCGGGATCGAACCTGGGCCCTTTAGTTGTGAGACGAAAGTTCTGCCACTGAACATAATGCTTCACACACCTGACAGGTGAGGGAGGGACACCTTAATCCCGGTGAAAATTAATGTTTGGCGGCGTGTGGTGGTCCCCAAGCCCGTGGAAAATTCAGATTTGCCTCTCCTGCCATATAACATTGTCTCTGAGATTCTCCCTCATCTTGGCGTGAAATGCGATGGTCAGGGACACCGTCTCAGTGGATTGTAAGTCACCAGGGGAAAATGCAATACGAAGTTGGTGTATGAAGTGTATTAGTGTAGGAGGTAAGGGTGAAGTTTGAAGGGGTGTAGCTGGTGGGGAGCTAAGGGGTGTTTCTCAGCATCTTCACGCTTCTCCCCCGTCCTCTTTACCCCTCTTATTTTTAGTTCTTTCCCTTTGATGATGAGTAAGTCACTATGTGCAGCACTTAGGTATCTTTATTCGTAAACGTTTCGTCTACTAGACACTAGACTTCTTCAGTCGAGTACAGAAGAGTCAGCAGAAGTAGTAGAGATGTGAAGGCGATGTCATCAGTCCATCACCGATAAAGACGTAGTTTTGAGGTTGTCAGTCCCTCAGCCTGGAGAAGAGTATTGCTCCATCTCCTGCCTTACCTTCCTCTTGTTCCGGTCCTTCTCCCTGCTTCCTGCCTTCTCTTTCTTTCCCTCTTCCCTACTCTTTCCCTTCATCTCTCCCAGTATACCTGTTTTCTTCCTATTCCTCTTCCCCCACGTTGTTGCCACCTCCCTCCCTCCCACCATCCACAAGGTAACAGCACGAGACATGTGAACACTTTACATACACTGGGAGAGATCAATACGAGAAGTGTTATAAATGGCGTTCCACAAGGCTGGTTGGCGAGCCCCTTTTGTTTGTGATTAAATACACAGGTTTACGTGGAGGGTGTTCTGGGGATAACCCCTTTCCCCCCCGTCCTAGACCAGATCCTACATCAGGTCCTAGACCAGGTCTTAGACCTGATCCTAGATCGGGTCCTAGATCAGATCCAAGACCAGATCCTAAACTCAAACACACAAAGCGATAACAAGAACGGTATGCGTCGAAAAAAAAATCCTACAAAGTCTTGAGTTTCGTGTAAATTCATTGTCGATGTCTTGTGTCTGGTTGGCAGTGCTCTCAGCTCACGACTGAAAGGACACAGGTTAGATTCCCGGGAGAGAAGAGACGTGTGGGCAAGCCTCCTTATATGTGTTGCCCCTCTGTCTTTCCACACAGCTGCAACTATACAACCTAAGAGTTTGTTGCTATAAGAACATAAGATCACAAGAAAGAGGGAACACTGCAGCAGTGTTCCCAGTTGTGGGTAACAAGCCATGCTGTTTTGTTGAGTTATTAAATAACCCAAATTATGTGACCCAAAATTGTGTGACTATTCCTACCTACCTGGAGGGTGTTTCGGGGGTCAACGCTCCCGTGGCCCACTCCTTGACCAGGCTAATTGTAAGTTCAGAATAAGTAGACATGTAAGTACGTACGGATCTTTGATTCCCAGAAGCTGAACGTGAGGTAATTTTGGTTAACACTGATATTGTAAGGATTATTATTTTTTATCCTTGGTGTTAGATTGTGTTGGAAGAAAGGTGAGGCGCCTCTCCCCTACTTCTGCCCCATCCTCCATACGCCCCCTCTCCATCTCCCCTTCACCCATCACCATATGTGGGTGACGTGTGTGATGAGAGAAGAGGGCAGCCACTGGTGGTAGTGGTAGGTGGGTGAGTGATGGGTCTTGTTACATCCTGGTGACCCTCTTACTACTACCTTTCTCTCTCTCTCCTTCCAGCTTAAAAATGACTTACTTCACAGCGGTGATAAGATAAGATTTTTTCGGATTTTTAACCCCGGAGGGTTAGCCACCCAGGATAACCCAAGAAAGTCAGTGCGTCATCGAGGACTGTCTGTCTTATTTCCATTGGGGTCCTTAATCTTGTCCCCCAGGATGCGACCCACACCAGTTGACTAACACCCCAGGTACCTATTTGCTGCTAGGTGAACATGACAACAGGTGTAAGGAAACACGTCGAAATGTTTCCACCCTCCGGGAATCGAACCCGGTCCCTCCGTGTGTGAAGCGAGAGCTCTAGCCACCGGGCCACCATCCAGACCAAGTAAACAACTACTGTGTGTATCTTTGTTTATTCAGGGTTTAAAATCTTTCTCCACGAATTTCGTACTGACATCTGGTTATCAGTGACATTTTGAAATGTCATAGTTTGGTGATTGGTCAATCGAAGTTGCCTTTGTGGTCGTTGAAGCTAGTCTTTGTGGTCGTTGAAGCTGCCTTTGTGGTCGTTGAAGCTGCCTTTGTGGTCGTTGAAGCTGTCTTTGTGGTCGGTGAAGCTGTCTTTGTGGTCGTTGAAGCTGTCTTTGTGGTCGTTGAAGCTGCCTTTGTGGTCGTTGAAGCTGCCTTTGTGGTCGGTGAAGCTGTCACCAGGGTTTTCGAAGCCGTCACCAGGGTTTTCGAAGCCATCACCAGGGTTTTCGAAGCCGTCACCAGGGTTTTCGAAGCCGTCACCAGGGTTTTCGAAGCCGTCACCAGGGAACTGAAGTGAGCACTTCGCGAGATTGCTGAAGTCAGGGATGAAATCTACGAAGTGTTCCCTGGATGGCCTGGTGAGCGGAGGTAAGAAGACACACTCGGGATGTACATCCCACACACGTCACCTCGTGTTCTTGATAAATAGGAAAGTCCACTGACAAGTCTCATGGAAGATAATATCATAACTCTTGTGCCTTGTCGGTGAATCACTTAACAAGCTAAGGGGGAAAGGGGTTTTGTGTGTATGTGGTGTGTGTGTTAGTTACCATTATGTCCTAGGCACATGTCGATTAGACACTAGGCCTGTTGTATGTATGTGTGTGTGTGTGTGTGTAACGAAACACTTCGAAATGTTTCGGGCCCTCCGTGCGTGAAGCAAGAGCGCTAGCCACCATGCCATCGGGGCGTGTGTGTGTGTGTGTGTGTGTGTGTGTGTGTGTGTGTGTGTGTGTGTGTGTGTGTGTGTGTGTGTGTGTGTACCACAAGTTAAACAACCATGATGTACCACAATGTTTCGTTCTGTGCAAATCTTTATGAATTCGTAAGTTATTAAACCTTTATACACCTCCAGGACTCAAGTCCGGCTAACCTATTTAATAATAAACTTTATTTCTACAAGTACCTTACACAGACCATAGTTGACACACGCTACCCCCATCCCTTCCTGGGGCCTCTCCTTTGTCCAAACCTCATTACCTCTCCTCCAGGCGCTGTTTGGCCCTTACGGGTTTAGCATTGCTGCTGCTTCTGTTGCTGTTACTTGTACAACTGCTGCTTCTGTTGCTGTTATACAGCTGCTGCTTCTGTTGCTGTTATACAGCTGCTGCTTCTGTTGCTGTTCTACAACTGCTTTCTGTTGTTACTTATACAGCTGCTGTTTCTGTTGTTACTTATACAGCTGCTGCTTCTGTTGCTGTTACTTAAACTGTTTGTCAGTGGTGATGCTGCTGCTGTTATACTGCTACTGAATATCAATTAGGAGTTGGGGGCTAGGAACCACCTCAAGGCTGTTAGGTGCTGTGTGCTGAAGACTGATGATAGGTACGAGAGAGAGAGAGAGAGAGAGAGAGAGAGAGAGAGAGAGAGAGAGAGAGAACTTCTCCCTCCCTTTAAAACAAACAAACACACACACACATATACAACAGGCCTAATGTCTAGTCGACATGTGCCTAGAACAAAATGGTAACTAACACACACACACACACACGAAATAAAGCTCTTGGAACAGGGAGAATGGGGACCTAGCAGCGACCAGCGAAGCTGTGACTCGACCCCTGCAACCACAAATAAGTGAGTCTCTCTCTCTCTGCCTCAGCAGTGTCCAGCTGGTAAGCGGAGAAATGCTCGAGGCTAAATATTTACGCACGCCGTTTCTAAAACCAGTCTCGTGTGGGGGCAGAGTGGGTTACATTGGTGGCAGAGTGGGTTACATTGGTGGCAGAGTGGGTTACATTGGTGGCAGTGGGGGTTACATTGGTGGCAGAGTGGGTTACAGTGGTGGCAGAGTGGGTTACAGTGGTGGCAGTGTGGGTGACAGTGGTGCCAGTGTGCGTTCAGGAGAGCCCCTGAACGCTCATGTCAGAAAATTGTTACAGCTCCTAGTGCTCTGTTTGTGGAGGTCGAGTCGCAGCTCCTGGCCCCGCCTCTTCGCTGGTCGCTACTAGGTGCACACACACACTGCTCCATGAGCTTTATCGTGTGTGTGTGTGTACTGATTTACGTTTGGGGAATCGAGGCTTGGCTCCCGGACCCTCCTTAACTTTCGTCAGCCAACATACTGGTTCCTGAGAGAGAGAGAGAGGGGGGAGGCTCCGTCTCACTTCATCAAGGACATCAAGGCGAGTTTCCCCGTGTATAAAACACAAGAAACTGTTCAAGGATAGTGAAGAAAAGACACTGTAGAGTTTTATCAAGTTGTATTGTCAATTTTTTCTATATTCATTATTGAACCTGTGTTGTTATGGCTGATGGACGTACGTGTGTGTGTTTATCTGTCTCGTTGTGTATCTATTTTTGTTTGTTTACTGGTCTTGTTTGCACTGTTTGGGATCTGTTTTCTTGGACGAATTATGCATTCAAGGTCAGTGTGTTCGGTTGATATTTAATTTTTTACCCGAATGAGACAGTTACACACACACACACAACACACACACACACACACACACACACACACACACACACACCATACATAGTTTTAAGACGAGGTTTGATAAAGCTCATGGAGCAGGGAGATTACCTAGTAGCTATCAGTGAAGAGGCGGGGCCAGGAGCTATGAATCGACCCCTGCAACCACAAATAGGCGAGTACAAATAGGTGAGCGCGCGCGCACACATACGAACGACCATAGACCCAAGGTGTACTAGCAGTGATCGTGTTCCAAGATAGGGACACGAAGGGGACAACTAAGCTGTGGTGAGCACGACAGCAGCAGCAGCACGACAGCAGCAGCAGCAGCACGACAGCAGCAGCAGCAGCACGACAGCAGCATCAAAAGGGGACCATCTGACAGGGGTATAAGACGTGGAAATCTGTAGAAAGGAGAGGACAGGAGGAGAGCCAGGAGCTACATTGCAAGCGTGGAAAGAGAATGAATATGACACTTGCGCAACGCTGGTATCTTCAAGAAATGTTTCTTTATTTTGCAAGTAAAGATAACAGTGTTGAATATGCGTCTTATTCGTCAAGTCACCGGTATTGAATTCCATTAATAAGGTGGGAAGGGAAGCTCAGCACCAACTTGAGAATGACACACCGGTAAAAGCCAAACCTGAAGCAGTAAAGTTATTATTATAACTAAGCGCTAAACCCACAGGGGTCATACAGCGCTGCAGGGTAAAGTGTGATGAAGGTTTATATGCTAGATCAGAGACTAGGGAGGGTGGAGAGTATAACAGAGGTAGAGTTAGCATGACAGTAAAAGATCAGGTATTAATAAGTCTGAAGAAGGAAGGAAGGAGGAGAGCTCATGAGAGACGACATGGAAGTCTGTGAAAAGTTGAAGAAATGATTTAAACTTGTTCTCAGTGGATAGAGAAGCAACCCCAGTGAAGCAGAGGAATGGTACACCGCCGTATACCAGTACAAATACACTGGTTGAGAAGTTATTTTTTTTGGGTTGAGCCACAGCAGATACGTCAGAAGTAATGGGAGCAGACAGTGTCATGGTGGATTCTGTGAGAGGACACAACAGCACTGTCTGGACCACTTGCTGGGATTTACAAGTCAGTGGACACTGCACACTTGGCAGAGATGTCAGAGAAGAGACATTAGGTAGTATTAGACTGCAGGCTAATGTCATTGACATGCATAGTATATAAGAGAGGATAGTCATAAATAGGTGAGTATGTACGTACACACACACCAGTGAAGAGGGGGGCCAGGAGCTATGAATCGACCCCTGCAACCACAAATAGGTGAGTACACGCCCCGATGGCATGGTGGCTAGCGCTCTTGCTTCACGCACGGAGGGCCCAGGTTCAATTCCCGGCGGGGCCGAAACATTTCGAAGTGTTTCGTACACACACATATATATACAACAGGCCTAGTGTCTAATCGACATGTGCCTAGGACAAAATGGTAACTAACACACACACACACCTCACACACACACACACACACACACATACACACCACACACACACCACACACACCACACTCACACACACACCTCACACACACACACCTCACACACACCACACCACACACACACCCACACACCTCACACACACACCACCTCACACACACACACCCACCACACACACACACCTCACACACACACCACACACACACACACACCTCACACACACACACACCCACACACACACACACCTCACACACACACACCTACACACACACACACACCTCACACACACACCCACACACACACACACACACTCCCACACACACTCACACACACACACCTCACACACACACACACACCCACACACACACCTCACACACACACACACCTCACACACACACCCACACACACACACCTCACACACACACACACTACACACACAGACACACACACACCTCACACACACACACACACACCTCACACACACACATCACACACACACACACACACCTCACACACACACACACACCTCACACACACACACACACCTCACACACACACACCTCACACACACACACACACACACACCTACACCACACACATCCACCTCACACACACACTCACACACACACACCTCACACACACACACACATCACACACCTCACACACACACACCTCACACACCTCACACACACACCTCACACACACACCCACACACACACACACACACCACACACACACACACACACCCACACACACACACCTCACACACACACACCCACACACACACACACACCTCACACACACACACTCACACACACACACACCTCACACACACACACACTCACACACACACACACACACACACACACCTCACACACACACACACACACCTCACACACACACACCTCACACACACACACCTCACACACACACACACCTCTCACACACACACCTCACACACACACACCTCACACACACACACACACACTCACACACACACACCTCACACACACACCTCACACACCTCACACACAGGCTCCATACATAGCTTTAAGCAGAGGTATGATAAAGCTCATGGCGCAGGGAGAGTGACCCAGTAGCGGCCAGTGCTGTGAATCGGCCCCTGCAACCACAACTAGGTGAGTACACACCTCACACGCACACCTCACACACACACACACACACACACTCACACACACACACACCTCACACACACACCTCACACACACACACACCTCACACACACACACACCTCACACACACACACACCTCACACACAAAACAGGCCAAGTATCTATTGACAAGTGTTTTTGACAACTAGTAACTACTACACATACACAATTTCTGTTCTCACTACACTAACCTTCACACTCAGATTATGTGTGTCTGTCTTATAGAGGTTCTGTCAGTAAGAGAGGACAGATTCACGTAGGTAAGGAGAGAGAGAGGGAGATGGGACGACCACATCAGGGCACAGCCTCAAGGGACCTCTAAGACTATGATTGGAGAGAGAGAGAGAGAGAGA
>WNWK01001725.1:57500-70000 GCA_009830355.1 Cherax destructor
GGAAGGATGGAAAGGGAGTTTGGAAGGGGTTGTTGGAAGGGGAGGTGGATAATTAAGGGTCGGGAACGCACCATTATGATGTCAGAGCTGTGCTCGTCACCTGGTTGTCTCCCCCTTTGTAGGGGAGAAACAGGGGAAGAGGAGGAGAGACGGCTTTCAGCTGATAGAGAGAGAGAGAGAGAGAGAGAGAGAGAGAATCCATCTGTCATTCTATAACCATGGATTATTAAGAAGGGTATTAGCCACTTGCAATCCCGTTATCCAGGTTGTTGGTGGTGGTAGTAGTAGTAGTGATGGTAGTGGTAGTAGTGATGGTAGTAGTAGTAGTGATGATGGTAGTAAGAATAGTAGCGGTAAAAGTGGTAGTAGTATCTGTGATGGTACCAGTACCAAAAATAATGATTTTGGTGGTGATAGTAGTAGTTGTAGTAGTAATAGTCCTTATTTCTACAAGTACATGATACAACTTATAAAGACCATAGCTGACATCAGTGACTTACTACTATATAGAAAGCCCCTGGTTATGCAGAGCATGTCGGGAAAATCAGGTCAGTTTTGTCCCCAGGATGCCACCCACACCAGTCGACTAACACCCAGGTACCTATTTTACTGCTAGGTGAACGGGGACAGCAGGCATGCAGGCAGACAGGTAGGCAGGCAGACAGACAGACAGACAGACAGACAGACAGGAGGCAGGCAGGCAGACAGACAGACAGACCGGCAGACATGACAGCACCTCAGAAGCTACTGAAGGCAGGACAGTGCTGTCAGCAGCCTACATAATATTCAACATAAAGTCTATTAACCTTCGTTTTAATTAGTATTCATAATGGAAATTTAACTTCAGAAATAATAATAATAATAATAATAATAATGAGGCAAAAATAGTTTTTAAAGACCAGAATGGGCCAATCATTAATACTTTTAGAAAGTATATTTTGGTGGATATTTTGTGCTGTGTTGTGTCCTACTTTTCCTGGTCACACTTCTTTTCCTTGTGATTTATTACTTCCTGTGCGTTATGTACTCCTGAGTGCTTAATTCCGCTACCGTCTACCTGGTCCCTTTCCGCTCACCTCCAGTCTTTGTGATCATTCGCACCCGTAAAACCTTTCTCACTCTCTCCTCCTCCCCTGCCCTTCCCACCTCTTTCCTGCCTCTCTTCCATGCTTTACCAAACATTGTCTCTGTCCACAGCAGGAGTCGAACCTGCACGCTCTATATGAAGGTCCACAGTACTTTCTGAGTGGTGAAAGTACTGTGTGCTTGGATACAGAGTGTGTAGGTTCGAATCCTCTTGTGGATTGAGAGAGAATGTTCTCCTGATTGCGAATTGTTAAGCCTGGTGTCAGACCAGGCCGCGGGGGCGTTGACCCCCGAAACCTTCTTCAGGTATCTCCAGGTAATATTCTTCACAAGCTGTTTTACATCCTTCAGTCCCTCCCTCCCTCCCTACCAACCATCCCTACCTCCCATTTCCCTCACTCCCATTTCCGTTCTTCTCCACGTCCACACCCTTCACCATACAATAGTTCCTGGGTTAATGGTTCACCACGATGCGTTTTATTGTAGTTCCCCCCTCCATCTCCCCCTCCCGTAATCATAGATGACGATGGGGGGGATGGTATCGGTGGGGGGTAAGGTGAGAAGATCAGGTTTACCGGGATGTTGATGCTGTTTTGTTTTAATCTCTGTGTACTCCTCAGAGATCATTTTCAAACCTTGATAAAGTTTTATATAGCAAATTATGTAGGGTTTAACGAGGCCTGGTCACAGACCGGGCCACGGGGGAGTTGACCCTGAAAACCCTCTACAGGTATACTCCAGGTATAACCCGGTAAAGTCAAGCACTTTGTAAAGTAAGTTATATGAGAGAGAGAGAGAGAAAGAATGAGAGAGAAAAACAGAAAGACGAGAAGAACTTCAGTTGGACCTCACTGACTTAAGACTGAGGGAGACTGACACCAGTCAGTCCATCTGTCATCATTCTTTTATGCAGGAGGAGCCACCTGTCTATGGTACATCCAACAAACCAATAGTAGTACAAGAATGGTATACAATACCGACACGATGAAAATAAAGACACATAGTATGCCCTACTTCCACTGGGAAATCCCGCCTACCAGTGACTATGCCCTCTTCTGCTACCCGTCCCTTTCCACCTGACGTTAGTATATAAGCGCCAGACTTCTTGCCAAGGCCTCGGTCAGGTGACCAAAAGCTCCAGCTGCGGGTCATCATCTGACTAAGACCCGCGTCAGGAAACACCTGTCCTGTTTCCTGACGAACCTTACCTAACCTAACCTGTGCTCCAGAAGCTTCACGACTTCGGTGTTCTTCACACCAACTCCAAGGCCCAGGGACTGATTACCTCATCTTTTGTATATAGTTCTACTGTCTTCCAATTATGTCCTAGAATTTGTATTGATAAGCCACTGGAGGGCGAAACGTCTACAATAAAGATACCCAGATGTTGCACATGTGTCTTAACTTTCAACAAACAAATAACCCGCACAGAAGACAAATTATAAATATTTGTATATTGCACACGTAGTCTGTTATATTTTATTTTTGTATAGGTGTTGCAAATATCGCGAAGAAGCGCCTTGAAAAGGCGCTTTCTGTGATCGTATTTATTTGGACCACCTCTTCTGCAACATTGCAAGCTCCTGATATGTTGATTACAACAAGAAATGCATAGATCTATAATTCAACTCCACCCGTGGTTGTTTTGCACACACACATATATATATATATATATATATATATATATATATATATATATATATATATATATATATATATATATATATATATATTTAGAGCAACCCAACCAACCGTAATCATATGACCGGCGTCGTCAGAGTAGGGTATACAGGTACCTCTCTGCTCACACTCAGCAAGACGAGACCTGATTGGTGGAGGTGAAGGTGCAGGTGCTAGGGGAAGGTTAAGGGAGGTGAGCTGTGATTTGCTGGTGGTCACTGCCAGGTGTTACGTTGTAGCTGCCATTGTTGATGCTCTGCAGTGATGCTACAGCACCTCCAACCTTTTGTCATCAATGAGATGTACTTTGTTGCATTGTGGTTGGTGTCTTTGTTGTCACTGGGGGAGGGAGGGGGTTGTCTGCGAGAGAGGGAGACGAAAGAGGTTTTAGTAAGTTTATTTAGGGACAAGTACACATAGGTACAATTATCATGCATCGCGTAAATTACCCAGGGTAATCCAAAAAAAGTCATAGTGACTTATTTTCCATCGGGGTCCTTGTAAATTCCGGTGATTCAAGTTTGCAAGGTTCAACATTGATACTGACAGTTGTGTTAGTGACTTGGACTTGCCTAGCATGGTCCAGTAGGCCTGCTGCAGTGCTCCTTCTTATGTTCTTATGAAACAAAGCCTGGCTTCACTGTCCAGTAGTTTTGTGTTGGCTGAGATGCTCAGATAATCCAGTCTGGGTAAAACTTGTACCGTGGTGTCCCTTAACAACAACAACAACCATCGCTGTTGTTCAGTTTGGATCCACGTTAATCTTCAAATAATGTAGTGTATTACGTTATACCGCGGGTTCGAACCCCACCCGTGGTATGGTTTTTTTTTTATGCTGTACCTTAGTGGTAGAGCGTTCAGCTTACAATGAAAACGACCCGGGTTTGGTTCCCGGACGAGGGGAGACTAGTTGTATATTCAGATCTTCGCACACTGTTGTCCAGAGTCACCTTGTAGTGTAGAGATAATCTTTATTTAGGTTAAACACACAACATTTTATATACAGTATTATCAATTTATAAAATAGTTAAACTAAGTACATAGTTCTTATAGGCACATATTGTTAATAAATGACCAAAAAGTAACATAACTCACCACCCACACCACAATTGTTTAACATATTGAATTTTCTCTACAAAATATATTAGAGGATAAAATCGTAGTGTTTGATGTGAGAATCAGATTATTTACCGCAATTATTGCGTAAGTTATATGCGTCACGGACTGTGTATTACCATCATAACCTTGACGTGTAGGGTGCCAGCCTCCACGTCAAGGCTGCCAGCCTTGACGTGGAGGCTGGCACGTGAACCTTCCTTAATAATATTCTCTGCGTTTTTATATTCACAGATTATCACTGATATAGTGAGGGTTAATTTTGTCTGGATAACTACTTCACTACATCACCTGGGTATCTTCGCCTGCTTAGCAGGCTTCGTCAGTCGAATACACGGGTAATTTAATTGAAGACAGCAGAGGCTATGAAGAGAGAGGTGGTCAGTCCCTCAACCTTGTAGAAGTCTTAATTATCTACATGTTAGTATTGTGTATCTTGAACGTAATGACTTGTTTATTGTAGAGCCGCAGCTCATCCCGTGTACACCAGAGACCACAAAGGTGTTTCTCAGACCCTCACTGAGTGCAGTTATGTCTTTTAGATGTTAGTCACTTAATGTGTGGTAATCATATAGCAGTCTGTGGACACAATCTCAGAATGTCAGATATCATGTTAGAACTTGAGTAAAGAACGTGTTGAACATGTTGACTGCTCCAGGAGAGAAGAACTCCAGTAAAGAACGTGTTGAACGTGTTGACTGCTCCAGGAGAGAAGAACTCCAGTAAAGAACGTGTTGAACGTGTTGACTGCTCCAGGAGAGAAGAACTCCAGTAAAGAACGTGTTGAACGTGTTGACTGCTTCAGGAGAGAAGAAGCAGTTTTTTATTTCGCATGATCACTTTTTCTGGTTGACTCACCTGTTGTCCCTCACACGTAGCGGCCTTCACACGGACAGGAAGAATAAGATTTGTGGTGGGTCTTCAGCCTTGATTACCTTTTCTAGCTGTGTTCTACATTTGGGCTACACCTTCCATAGTGAAGCTAGACCAGTGTTGTGTTGAAGCAACACACACACACACACACACATGAGCTATGACTCAACCCCTGCAACCACAACTAGGTGAGTATAACTAGGTGAGTACACACACACACACACACACACACACACACACACACACACACACACACAAGACAGGTTGTTCCAGAGATGGGACACAGAAACAAGGGGTCACAATTGGAAGTTGAAGACTCAGATGAGTCAAAGGGATGTTAGGAAGTATTTCTTCAGTCATAGAGTTGTCAGGAAGTGGAATAGCCTAGAAAGCGACGTAGTGGAGGCAGGAACCATACATAGTTTTAAGACGAGGTTTGATAAAGCTCATGGAGCATGGAGAGAGAGGACCTAGTAGCAATCAGTGAAGAGGCGGGGCCAGGAGCTATGACTCGACCCCTGCAACCACAAATAGATGAGTACAAATAGGTGAGTACACCCCGATGGCATGGTGGGTAAAGCTCTCGCTTCACGCATGGAGGGCCCGGGTTCAATTCCCGGCGGGGCCGAAACATTTCGAAGTGTTTCTTACACACACATATATACAACAGGCCTAGTGTCTAATCGACGTGTGCCTAGGACAAAATGGTAACTAACTAACACCCGCTCATGGAGCGAGAAGAGTGACCGAGTAGACGCCAGTGAAAGGGCGGGGCCAGGAGCTGTGAATCGACCCCTGCAACCACAACTAGGTGAGTACACACACGTACGTACGTACGTACGTAAGTACGTCTCCTCTCCTTTCTTGCCTTGAACTGATTATTATCTTTCTCACAGGAAATTTCGTAGTGGCGAAGGACGGAATGAGAAGCCGTCGGTGTTTTGTTTGCCATTTGTGGGTTAAAAAACATAGTTTGATCTACATGTTTGTTTACCTCGCAAGCCTCTTCTTGTGGCTTCTCGTTTGTATGTAATAATAATAATGAATTATTTCTACAAGTACATGGTACAACTTATACAGACCATAGCTGACATCAATGATATACTATATAGAAAGCCCCTGGTAATACAAAGCATTTCCCGCAAAATTAGGGCAATTTGTCCCAGGATGCGACCCACACCAGTCGACTAACACCCAGGTACCTGCTTACTGCTAGGTGAACATGGACAGCAGGTATCTTAAGGAAACATGTCCTAATATTTTCACCCGTACCGGGGATCGAACCACGGACCTCATTGTGTGTGAGCTGAGTGCGCTACCAACCCAGCTACGGGACACCATAAAAATGATAAACCATCTAGTTTTAACGTTCTTGATTTCTTTATTATATTATAACTTTTAAATTGATTGTCAGTGAATTAAAACAACTTACTACTGTGAGCAGCAGTTGTATACCTACATGGAGGGTATTCCTGGAGGGTATTTCTGAAGGGTATTTTGGGGGTCAACGCCCCTGCGGCCCGGTCCATGACTAGGCCTCCCGGTGGCTCAGGGCCTGGTCAACTAGACTGTTACTGCTGGCCGTCCTTCAAGACAGGGAGTTCCTTGGGTCACTCTGCCTTGGATCACTCTGCTTTGGGTCACCCTACCTTGGGTCACCCTACCTTGGGTCACCCTACCTTGGGTCACCCTACCTTAGGTTACCCTACCTTGGGTCACCCTACCTTGGGTCACCCTATATTAGGTTACCCTACATTGGGTCACCCTACCTTAGGTTACCCTACGTTGGGTCACCCTACTTTAGGTTACCCTACCTTGGGTCACCCTACCTTAGGTTACCCTACCTTGGGTCACCTTACCTTTGGTCACCCTACTTTAAGGTAGGGGAATTACCAATAGACCCCTGGTTGTCTTCAAGGGGGAGCTGGACAGATACCTTAAGTCAGTGCCAGATCAGCCGAGCTGTGGTTCGTACGTTGGACTACGTGCGGCCAGCAGTAACAGCTTCGTTGATCAGGCCCTGATCCACCAGGAGGCATGGTCACGGACCGGGCCGCGGGGGTATTAATCCCCGGAATACCCTCCAGGTAGACCCTAGGTCACCCTACCTTTGGTCACTCTACCTTGTACATTTCCTAGCTATATATTTAATAATAATAATAATTAATTATTATTATTATTATTATTATTATTTCTTCAAGTACATGTTAACTTTTCATGTAGGCCGAGTGAGAATTTACGAAAAATTAATAATGCAAATAGTCTTGGTGGTGTCGGTCATGTGATGGTGGTGGTGATGGCAGTGATGATGGTAGTGATAATGGTAGTGATAATGGTGTGGTGATGATGGCAGTAGTAGTGATGATGGCAGTAGTAGTAGTGGTGGTGGTGGTGGTTACTGGACAGGAGATGAGTTTCCTGACATATAAAACTCTCGTTTCATCACCTTCAAAACCTGTGTTGAATTAGTAAGTAATTTTATTTGGGTACAGATACGTATAAGTACAGTTATTATACATAGTTTAGATTACCCAGGATAACCAAGAAAATGGTAAGATAAGATTTTGTTGGGATTTTTAACCCTGGTGGGTTAGCCACCTAGGATAACCCAAGAAAGTCAGTGCGTCATCAAGAACTGTCTTATTTCATTGTGCTTCTCAGTCTTGTCCCCCAGGATGCCACCCACACCAGTCGACACACCCAGGTACCTACTCGCTTGCTAAGTGAACGGGACAACGGGTATATGGAAACACGCTCAATGTTTTCACCCATGCGGGGGATTGAACCACGGACACTGTGTGAATCAAGAGCTTTGCCTACTAGGCCACGGGCCAGGATAACCCCAAAAAATGTAGTGGTGGATGGCCTGGGTACCTTTATTATGTCTTCAGAATAAAGATACCCAGGTGTTGCACATATGTTTTATTTATCATCACGGGTAGATAAAGTCAATCTTCTTGCTGATACTTAGAGTTTGCTTAGTTTTTTCTCCTTATCTTGTGTCATCGTTGTGAAAGTTTTTTTGATATGTTTATTATGCACTCCATACCCATCCTGTGGGCGGTAGTCAAAAGATTACAGAGGTACATAATGGGTCCAGGGACTGGACCCCAAACTTTTGATAGCTGTGCAAGTTACAAAGGTAATGAACTCACAAGTTACAAAGGTAATGAACTCACAAGTTACAAAGGTAAATAAAACTCACAAGTTACAAGGTAATGAACTCAAGTTACAAAGGTAATGAACTCACAGTTACAGGTAATGAACTCACAAGTTACAAAGGTAATGAACTCACAAGTTACAAAGGTAATGAACTCACAAGTTACAAAGGTAATGAACTCACAAGTTACAAAGGTAATGAAACACTTACAAGGTTACTAAAGGTAATGAACTCACAAGTTACAAAGGTAATGAACTCACAAGTTACAAAGGTAATGAACTCACAAGTTACAAAGGTAATGAATCATGTAAATAAATTTACTTACGTTTATACTTGGTTACTAACCCCTGTGGTTTAGCGCTTCTTTTGATTATAATAATAATTATACATGGTTACAATCATGAACAAATTATAAAGTAATGAGCAATTCACTAGTCCACACCCGGTCACAACTGTAATGAGTTATTGGTGCAAATTTTAATTGTTGTGAAATCTGACGAAGTTTGTGCTGAACGTTTTCTTTATTAGTTGAACTGAATTTAAGAGAAAACGTGGTCAGTATGCGAGGATAAACTCTTATATTTATCCGACGGCTATATATGCACTTAGGAGATTAGTAAGTTTATTTAGGTACAGGTACACATAAATACAGTTACACAAATTATCATACATAGTAACATACGCGTAAATTACCTAGGAGAACCAAACAATGGTCCTTGTTATATCATATTATTTAAACCTTGAAAGTTAAAACAATTAAGTAACTCAAGTGTGTGAAAATCAGTTACAATACAAAGATATATACTAGGAATAAGGTAAAGTGAGTTATTTGCATTAACATTAAAGAGAGGATGAGTTTACAATAATAAGTACATGAGTTATCTATACAAGAAATCACTCTCCCTTTCTGTAGCTTCATTCGTTAGGTACCTTTTAGCTCTCTTCCTGAACTGGTTTATGCTATGACAGGCTTTGACATGTGCAGAAAGTTCATTCCACTTCTTTATTGCTGTACAAAAAAAAGGTGTTTGAAGTGTGACCACCTACTGTAGGTACTACACCATTGTGTTCTCTCCCCCTAGTACTATACTAGTTTTGGTTCCCAACCTTGACAAACGTGGCAGCAAGATATTCTGGACACTTCTTGTGAGCAATTTTATAAACGTGATTTAATTTCAGTTGTTTTACTCAATCTTCACCATTCAGCATATCCAGTTGTAATTCATCCTGGCCTACATGCTCTTTTGGACCCAGGTCCAGGATTAATCTCACCTTCTTGTTCTGTGTGATTTGTACTCTGTCTTTTTTTTGTTAAGGCAGAGTACTAAGAAGAGCAAGAGTAATCTATATGGCATTGTATAATAGCTAGACATAGCGTCCTGCGAGCCACTGTGCCTGTCTATAGAGGAACTTGAGCCTGGCATTCGCTTTCTTTACTACACTGTTTCCTATCAGTTTTTCTGACATGCATGGGTCAAAAAGAATTCCCAGATATTTCACTGAAGATATTGAAGTGATGGGTTCCCCATTACTATTTCTCTTGAAGATAGGAGTAACTCTGGCCTCCTTGAACCCCTCTGGTACGGTATTAGTGGTGAGGGACAAATTTATGATGTGCGCATTGGGGATTGGCAGTTCAGAGGCACCATCTTTTAGGAATTTGGCTGCGATGTTATCGGGACCTGTGGTTTTAGCTGGGTTTAACTGGCTTAGTCTTTTCGCACAAATTCATAAGATACATCCACTGTTGGCAACTATCTGGAGTGACGCCTTTATTACTGTAGTAAGTTTTAAATTTATTGGAGTCTGTGTTAAAGGTATTCGATGTATCCGGCAGTTTACTAATATTAATACAACAGTTTTGTAAAATGAATTGAAACAATTTGCCACTTTAGTTGTTTCGTGGCATACCTCATTACCAACATTTAGTACTATGTTAGATATATCTACGGGCTTATGACTATTCCCCAACTCTTGTAGTTATTGCCAGAGCTTTCTGCAGATTGTTCAATAATGCAGGTTGAGCAATAATGTTTTGTCTTTACTCCTTTTATAAGCCCCTTTGGAATTAATTTAGCGCTTCAATATCCCGTCTGTTTGCCCTAAATCTTTTTAGCAACTGATCCCTGAGTTTGATATTATCTAATATCACAGCGTTATCCAGGGTTCAGTTCTTCGTTTAATCCTGACGTCTTTCAGTGGTGCAATGTTATCATGGATGGCAGTGAACATGGTTCTGGTTCCCAGACATCATTTACGTTCAAGCAACTTATCACAGTACAATCACAATCGTGTTGCCTATTTACTAATTTTTCGGTCCAATTCAGACCGCTAACGAATCGCATTAATAAGTGTGACTTGTTAATGATTCAGACCGTAATGTAATGTCATACACAGATAACGTCAGACCGACGTTTCGGTCTGTTTGAACCATTTATAAAGTCATAATTGTCAGTTTACTAAATCTGGGTTATTTATGTGTTGTTCCAGCTTAGATATACTGTAAATGCTCTATTTAACAATCTTCTGAATGCATTCAGTAATTGAAACACACATTTTTTTTTTAAATAGCCATATTGCATCTGGTTCACTTCCAGGTGTATAGGTTTGTAGACAGTCGGGTTATACACTTTCTTGGCTCTTGAAGGGAAGGGAAGGGTTGGTGCTGGTGATGGAGTCTTGAACCGGTGACTTGAAGGTTCCCTTCTCTTCCTCTGATCAAAACTAATTGCTTTCTTCCTCTTCGTTTCCCAGGTCGTCGCTGTATGACTCTCATGGATCAAAAACATCGTCGTGGCAGGGTTGGTAGCGCTCTCGCCTCTCACACTGAGTCTCCGTGCTTCATTCCCCGGCATAGGTGGCAAGTTTGGGCGAAACGTTTCGTTAGTAAAGATACATAAGTGTTGCACATGTGTTTCTATATGTTGTGTTTTTCCTGGGCAAGGTAGAATTAGCCTCGTACTGCAACACTGTTCGCGTGTCCATGTCTGTTTCACTACCTTTAGGGGGTAGGAGGGGATGCCTTGATGCTGGTGAAGAGCTCTCAATCCAGGGAATTGGATCTACCCTCCCCTACCCCGGAACAAATTTGATACCCTCTTCTTCGTGTTACCCAGGGGCTGTGTGACCCTTGCGAATTTAACGCTTCTTCGTGACTATAATAAGTCATATCATGGTGTCCAGTAGCTGGGTTGGTAGTGCACTCAGCTCACACATTGAGGTCCGTGGTTCGATCCCCAATACGGGTGGAAGCATTAGGGCGTGTTTCATCTAGCAGTAAAATAGGTACCTGGGTGTTAGTCGACTGGTGTGGGTCGCATCCTGGGGGACAAAATTAACCTAATTTGCTCGAAATGCTTTGTATAACCAGGGGCTTTCTGTATAGTATGTCACTGATGTCAGATATGGTCTGTATAAGTTGTATTATGTAGAAATAAAGATTATTATTATTATAACACTGCTCGTGTATTTTAAGAGGCCAAAAGAATAAAACTATACTGCCATTTTACTGTTTAATAAAGCGATATGAGTTTAGTGTATAATAAAAATCTAAGATTAAAGTTTAAAGTAACATTCAACTTAGGTTTAGTTTTGCAAGGCGACTTTGAGCTGAGGAAATTCAAGGTTGTGAAGTATTCTCTGGATCTGCAGCTTGGCTAAGCTCCTCTTCTCGGGTTCCAGACGCTTCAACACAGGCACCAGACTAAGACAAAACAGCCTCTCGCCGTTGTCCTCTTCGTCTGCACGCACTCCAAGGTGTGTTGCGTACACCTTCTGCAGCTCTGAGTCCGTCTGGCTCACCTTCAGGAGGTCCGGCTCGTATGAGAAGGACCTGGTTCTCTTGGTGTTCAGTGGGGTGGGACAGCGGGAGGGTGTAGTGTTGTGATGACTGCTGCTCGAACTGTGGATGCTGTTGGAGGAGTTGTGAGTGTTGGTGGTGGAGTTGTGAGTGTTGGGGGTGGAGTTGTGAGTGTTGGGGTTGTGCTTCATCTCGATCTCCTCTTCGTCTGTGGGTTCAGCATCCTCCTCATCTTCGGTTCCTCCTGCATCGGACAAATTGTCGCGTCGGCTGGATCTGAGAAGAAAGCGGGATGAGTGTAATTGCCACTTTAATCTTCCGAAAACACACTTTAACCTTTAACCCCATTTCTAATCTAACGATAGTCCCCCTGGTGGGCGAAATGTTTCCATAATAAAGTTACCTATCATTGCGTAAGTGTCTCTTGACATTATATACCTCGAGTAGATTACGACCTTGGGTTATCAAATAGAAGTTTAAAGACAATAACACGAAAAGAAGTTTAAACAGATTACTACGTTGACTTGAGAGCGAGGAAGACTGACACCAGTCAATCCATCTATCATGCAGGAGGAGCCACATGTCTATGGTGCATCCAGCAAGCCAGCAGACTCTTGGATGTTACTAATGCCAGGCTCCGGCTTGGCTACAAGTATCTGTGGGAGGTTGCACCATCACTGTTATAGACATAACCCAGTGTAAACTTTACGAGAGGAGGAACAATCGTCAAACTTTGTGTCGTTGTGTGCTAGAATGTTAAGACATTAATAAATTCAGACAACTCGG